>APFE031434286.1:106567-123867 GCA_000404065.3 Pinus taeda
CTAGATAAGCATGATCATGCAAGATGGTTATATTGAAAATATGTCATCAATTCACTATTTAATTCTTGATAAGAGCTAAATAAGCATGATCATGCCAAATGGTTATAGTAAATTTCAATTTTTTAATTTCACATTTATTTTCAACAAAATGAGAACACCTATTATGCATATCAAATTCATTTTGGGTAATTTAAAGGATGATTAAAATTATTTCACTTTATCCAGAAACCATCTTTGAAAATATGTCATCAATTCACTATTTAATTCTTGATAAGAGCTAGATAAGCATGATCATGCCAAATAGTTATATTAAAATTCAAATTTTTAATTTCACATTTATTTTCATAAAAATGACAACACCTATTATGCATATCAAATTCATTTTGCTTAATTTAAAGGGTGATTAAAACTATTCTACTTTATCTAGAAACCATTTTTGAAAATATGTCATCAATGCACTATTTAATTCCTGATAAGAGCTAGGTAAGCATGATCATGCCAAATGGTTATATTAAATTTCAATTTTTTAATTTCACATTTATTTTCATAAAAATGAGAACACCTATTATGCATATCAAATTCATTTTGCTTAATTTAAAGGATGATTCAAACTATTCTACTTTATCCATAAACCATTTTTGAAAATATGTCATCAATTCACTATTTAATTCTTGATAAGAGCTAGGTAAGCATGATCATCCCAAATGGTTATATTAAATTTCAATTTTTTAATTTCACATTTATTTTCATAAAAATGAGAACACTTATTATGCATATCAAATTCATTTTGCCTAGTTTAAAGGTGATTAAAACTATTCCACTTTATCCAAAAACCATTTTTAAAAATATGTCATCAATTCACTATTTAATTCTTGATAAGAGCTAGATAAGCATGATCATGCTAGATGGCTATAATAAATTTCAATTTTTTAATTTCACATTTATTTTCATACAAATGAGAACACCTATTATGCATATCATATTCATTTTGCCTAATTTAAAGGGTAATTAAAACTATTCCACTTTTTCCATTTTTTCCAAAAACCATCTTTGAAAATATGTCATCAATTCATTATTTAATTTATGATAAAAAAAATTATTTATTAAAATTAAAATAAATAAATTATAATTATATATATATATATATATATATATATATAACATTAGAGAGTGATTTTTTTATTTTATTTTTCAAACTGATAACTTATCCACAATCAACGCATTACCGAATGGGTTACGCTGGGTCGCATCGATAAGAAGAGATCTTTTCTTTTAGTTTTAGTAAAGCGTTAAAATTAGTTAGATATAATAAATACAATTTCTTAATTATAAGAGATTATTTATTTTGGTATATGGTTTAAAATAGTTTAATGTGAGAGATAATTTAAGTGTAATTATTATTATGTTAAAAATAACAGGTTTATCTTAAAGAAAAGGTTCGGGTATTTATAAGTATATAATTATTAGTTTAGTAGATCACTAATATAATTTATATGTGCGGAAGTAATGTTTACTCAACCATATTGTATACCATACCATTTCTATAATCATTAAAAATATATATAAATTAATTTTATTAATTACATAACATAATTATGTATATAAATTAATTTTATTAATTACATAACATAATTATGTAAATTAATATTAAGAGACCTAAAATTTACATATATATAATTCTCAGTAAAATATGAACTAATTTTGTAATTAGTTAACACAATTATGTAAATTATTATTAAGAGAGTTAGCGCTTGTACATATAGTTTGATGTAGTTATAATAAGGTACTTGTATTTATGTAATGTAATAAATTTTTGATAGAGATAGTGTAAATAATTTACAGTTGTATATTTATCAACCATGGCCTAATGTATATTTCAAAACTTGTTGTTTCTATGTTGATGTTTTAATTGGTGAGCCTTGGTATCGCACTAAGAGTGTTGTAACTCTCAAGGGCTTTTCAACTCTATTTATCAACATGGGGTTTGTACAAACTTTGAAGTGGCAGTGCTATATACACTGTAGATGGGATTCTACTCATGCCACCCTCAGCTAGGACATTTGATCAATAGTGCTCCAAGACCATTCCTCCTGCTGAATTAGAATGAAAGTTGACTAAAGAAGGTGCAATTCAGAAGCTACCTCTAACTATGATAAGAAAAATGCTATTGACTTGCTACTTGCAGAAAGCAAACAACATTATCTTGCAATCATCCATCTAGTTATCAAATCTCCTTGTAGAGAAGAACTAATCTCTCTTGAATAACCTACCAAATTGTAATTCAAGATTATATGTACCATCTAACTAGCTCACACTTGTATGTAAATCAATATTCTATTTGTGCCAAATTTGTGATAAGAAAACTAGCACTATTCTATTTTTGCAGCAAAGGAAAAGGAGGGTTTAGAGTGGCCTAGGAGTTTCCCTTGATCATGAAATCACAACTGGGAGTCAACATCCTTCTAAACTAAGTCCAAGTTATAGTAAGGATAAAAACTGGTGGAAGAAAGAGGTCCTACAGGTGTGCTACATGTGGCTTCTACAAGAGCCCTATATTGCTATAGGAAGGCTTGTAATGCTACAAAAGGGTTTCCGAGAAGGTTTAAGAGGCGAAAATGATGGCTTAAGGGTATGGAGTAGGTGCATGGAGGTTGAGGTAAATGAGAGAAGGCTAGCCAAATACCCTAGCCAAGCTTAGAGACCTTTTAAGGCATGTCTTGCACTAGGAAGGATGCTCATGGTGACCCTAGGAAAATGATCTCATGAAACATATTTTGTGGTTCAAAAGAGAAGGTGAGGGAGTCCAAGATGGAGGTAGTGAAGGTGCCCTTGTCTTCATATCCAAACAACCCTACAATCATCACATGCATACACCCATTTATCATTGACAAGAATGAAACAACTAGTAGTGGAAAATATGAGTTGAATTTAAATGCTATCTAATCTATGCCATAACTCGGCCTTGGTGGAACACTTGCTCCTGTACTATTATCTCTAATTTGTGTGCACTTTTCATTAGCAGCGTTGTTCGGTAATCTGACGTGTTTTGTTATTTTACATCACGGTCCTGTTATACTTGATTTATGTTCAACAGAGTAATATTGTTCTCTGTAACAGGAATGTTGTATTGTTCATTTGGACTTTGTAATGCATTGTTGTTCCTTTAATCATTGATATAATATTGCTGCCCCTTATAGAATGCTATTGCTGTTCAATTACAGAGTAACCGTGTTGTAACATTCATAAGTTGGTATTACTGTATTCATCTATGGTTTATAATTAATCGCGATTGTTGTTTAACTGACATTGTTGTTCCATTACAATCGTTATTCTTTATAACTAAGATTGATACATGTTGTGTCGAAGTTAGATTACTGTTTCTTTTAATATTAAGCGTGCCGCGTGTGTTATTTATCTTGGTTCATTGTACATTTACATTTGACTCTAGTTGCTATTCTATATATTAGTTGCCATTATATTTCTGTTTGTTGTCCGATTTATTCTTAGAGTAAAGATTGCTATCCAATTTCTGTAGGATATGGTTGCTGCATTTATTTCTGTAGACTAAGGTTTTGCTGTTCCATTTCTTGTATTTGCGTTATCATTGCTTTGGTGTGCAAAACGATCTGAGACTGTAGTGAGCATTGATTTTTGTTGTCTAGTTCCCAGGTTGATGATATGTTCCTTGATTATCTTTAGTTACATCAGTTTACAGAGGGATGAGTTATCGTTACTATATCCTTGATTGATAAATTACTAGAGTTTTTTGAATGCACAATTTAAGTCTTAAAGTGCTTTGTTGTAAGTAGATCTTGTTTTAAACATCCGTTTACTCTTGTATTCTGAGCACTATACTACTAGCATTACTCTGACAAATGACTGCCTCAAACTGAGTACACTCTTTGAGATAACAAATTGTTCCTGGATTGATAAGTTAATGTGAGGTAAATAGAGGTGAAAAAGACCCTTTTTACTGCTCGACACCCATTGCCTCCCAGGTTTTCTGGCGTAGGATGTTTACATCTGATCCCAGATCTAGCATGGTGTCCTTTATCTGGAATCCTGCCACCTACGCGTTGATTCAGAATTCCTTCCCGCTTCTCTTCTTATTCCTCTTTACCCTCCTGGAGGCTTTCTCTGGCTAGACTTCGCAAGGTGGTCCCGCGTCCTCTCGCTCTATGAATACTATGGCTTTCAAGATTTTCCATAATTCCCTTAGCATGGTCTCATCTTCAACAATTTTTAAGAACAGTTTAAACCATTCCCCAATGGGTTGGGCAGGGTCGGGCCTGTAGACTTGCGGACCTCAGGTGTCCCTATCTTTAGTCATCCCTTCGAACAGTTTGGCTACTTCTTGGTAATACTGCTTCCTGTGCTCGGGTTGATACACCTTTTGTGGTGATGCCACTTTGACAATCACGAGGGTTTCCTCAACATAACGATCTTCCCCTTTCTTCTTCCCTCCTTGGTTGACTATATTGATATTTGTTATGAGGAGACCTTCGTCGGTACTGGGCTCGACATTCACTAGGTTAGACCCTCGCTGTCTGGTCCTCTCTTCCCATTTTGTGATGAGCTCTGGGTAGTCTTCTGTCGCATGGGTGTTAAATCTGCACTATGAACACCATGGTCTTCTCGGGAGCAGGCATTCCCTTGCAATATGTCCTTCTTGATCGTAGTTGTAGCACCTTAGGGGCCCTCTTCCCCTCGATCTCCCTCCGTGTCCATTTCCTCCTCGCCTCCCTCAATTTTCTTCATTGATTCAGAACGTGGATCTATCTAGTCTTCCTGCCAGAGCATTTGGCACCTGACATTGATCGGTGTGATGAGTAGTCGAAGCGCAAAACTCACAGTAGTTGTTATTGGGGACACTAGAGTACTTTTGCAACACTGGACACATTCGTGGTAGGTGTCCATACATTTTATATATTTCGCTGAAATCTGCATTATTCCTTCTTGGGAAGGGTCCTTGCGCCCCGATGGCGGCAACCCCTACAATCAGAGTGGTTCCCGATGATCCCACCACCCCTCCTACTTGGTTAAGACCTCACAGTCATGGGAATTCCTTCGCAACATGCCCCTCCACCAAGTAATGGGTGCACCAAACATTGGGCCTGGCCGATTGTACGGGCTGAAGATCCCTCAGCTTCTCGGTCAGGTTTGTGATCTCGCTTTGCAAGCCCGTGATTGCTGGGTATTGCAGACTTGTGCTTCCCTGGTATTCATGGGGATATCCTGCCATTGATTCTATCTGCAATGCTTGATCTAAAGCATCCTGCAAGGTTCCTATCTTTTGTTGTGTTAGCGGTGTTCTGGTCAAGGGTAAAATCGCCTTGATGAATCAGTCCCGCTAGTGGTTTGGGTCCAAAGTATAACTTAGCTTGGTAATGGCATCCTTAAATATTTTCATGAGCTCCCACACAGTCTCTCCCTGCCTCTGCTTAATTTCCCACAACTTCGACAACCCTTGTTGATCGGTTTGCGGTACTTTGAATTCTTGCACAAATCCCCTCTTAATGTCATCTATGGTTGGGTTCTGGTTTTTCTCGCCCACTTCATGAACCAACGTAGGGCCTGTTCCCTAAGCGTGGTCCGGAATTCCACTGCTCGAACATTATCTAGAGTCTAGAGGGCTCTCCAGATGGCTTCGTAGAGGTACCAACATTGCTCCATATCCTCATTCCCCTTGCCTGCAAACTCTGGGTATCTTATAAGTGAAACCTCCATACTATTCTGAATATTAGCTAACAATAAAAAACTGTTGGTTCCAGATTGTAGCAACCCCTGTAATCCCAAATTACCGCTGTAGTCGATTCTGGTATCACCCCCAATGCTAAGACCAGTCCTGTAGTTTTCTCGCGCCCTGTATACTCGTGCTGCTTTTGTTAGGTTAAAGATGAATCCTTCTAGTTTTTGATAAGGTACCAGGGGAAGGTTGGGGAAAACGCCGCTTGTGCTTTGGGGTTGGGGTTGTTGAACTTTGGTGGATGCTGGTTCTTCATTGTATAACTTCCTCATTCTATCACCCATGTTTTCATCGTCCTCGTGCCAGCATGGGTGTCGATCCTGCAGTTCTTCTTTCGCAGCCTTCAGGGAGGATTCACCGTAGGGTCCCAGTTGCGATCCCACATCTACAACATTCAAGGATAGTCCTCCTATAGTTCCCTATTGCGATCCTACTTTCGCAACTTGGAGGGAATGTTCGTCCTCCTCTTCTCGGTTCTGATATCCTTTTGTACCATCTTCTGGTGCCTTGGCATCCTCTTCCCCCTTCATCTCAGCTTGGGGTTTTTCCATCGCCACTCCTACTAGGCAGGACCCTCTCCTTCTTTTCTCTAGGGCCTGAGCTACTCTTACTTGCCACTTATCTGCTAATAACGCCCTCCTCTGTGCTCTACCATCCCTTGCTTTCTTTAATACTTCTACATCCACCCCCCGCAACACCCTTATCTCCTTGTGGGCATCATTTTCCCCTTTAGTTCCTTCCCCCGATACTTGGGTTTTACGCTTCCATCCCGACAGTGTCTAGAGATAACATTCCCTCTTTTACCAAAAACATCTTAATCTGCGTCCCTTAGCTCGGAGTTGAACACTGCCTCTACTTTGAGTAGGAATGATATATTTTCGCAGCAAACTCAACTACGTACCCTTCTATCGTAGTTCTCACCCAGAAATCAACTGCTCTCATCCGCTCATTATCCAGCTATTGTAATAGTGCAGTCTCAGACGAAGTCCAACTATGGCAGGCTCTCGTCGGTCCACTCGAAGGACTTTGTCGCTTTAGTTCCCTCAACCAATTGTATGGGTCCTCCGGGGAATTTGTACCAGAAAATTTCATATCGGTCACTGAGCTATTAGCGTATGGGATCTGCTTACGCACCCTACCAATTAGCTGATTCCTGCGGGCAACTTTTTTTGCCACAAATTGGTCTATTTTGTGATTCCACCAATTTCTGATCTCTTTCTGAAACACCCTCGACACCATATTCTGAACCAGTTCTCCTAATTTCAGGTCCTGGCAACGAAACTATTTGTTGGCTCGAGCGAGTCATCAGGGAAAAGACCCTGGGTTCAGGCACAGAAGGCCAACATTGGTCTGCTGTAGTCTAGGAAAACGCTGGCATTTTCACCTCACCCCGAAGGGCAAAGAGTCTCACTCGAAGCGCGCCGTGACCAAAAGGGTAGAAGGGCTCAACATATGATTGAGGGGGTCTAAGATATGCATAGGTGGTCATACACATATGTGGTTGTAAGACATGGAACATAAATAATAATATCCTCAACTCATACACAGAGACTCATCATATATACCAAAGAAGTAACAATATACTAGTGTCGATCTATCAAGCACCAGCCTCATGTAACAAGGGGACTAATTAAAATTTTGATAAGCCATAATATAAGATGTGCAATACACTTATGGGTCTTAATAGTCATAAACTTGTTTTACATTAAATTATTAGAACATAATACATTAGAACTCAGCTCTTGGCCATCAACAACATAGAGAATACCCGGCTCAGTAGCTCAGGTCAGATTTGCTCCGCAACTCAGTTCCTTAGTTCCTATCCCTTCCTGGTTCTACTCTGGTGTCTGCATACCTCCTCAGCAGCCCAATCCTTTAGTGTCTCAGCAACAACCCCTACGATCAATGAAACTCAACAACAATAGTAGCAACACGACCAACAACCCATAGTCAACCCCTTCCTTTCTATTCTTCCTCTCTTTATATCCTTCTCAACTGTCTGGTTTGCTAGTCCTCGCTCGGCTGCTTGCTTCCTTGGCTGCCTCTGCGCTTTACCGTCTTCTCGGCTGCCTTTGCCTTCCGCTGCCACCTTGCCATTACCTTCCCACAATTTCTCGTTCTGCCACCCAACCGTTGCTACCATTTGTCCTTTCTCGCCCCACGATTGTTCAAAACTAGTCAAAACTCCTTAAAATTAACGAAGGCTCCAACAATGAGGAAGAAGCAATGAATCAACATGATGATGTAATGGAAATATAGTAATGTAACATTCTAAATTAGAGTTGTGAATTACTTAAGAAACATTTTATGAAGCATTGAGTAGAAATGCCTTCTATAAGTATTTTATGTTTTGTAAGCCATTATAGTGCTTGACTTATTTTGTAAAAAATATATCTCTCATTTTTCCTCTTGAAATTTTAACAAAATTTGGAAATAATATTCTTGGTGATAATTAATAGGGAATATATTATGTGGGTGAATTATTAGTTATCATATGGAGTAAGTTAGTACATAGAGAAGTGAACCTTCTTTTTAACTAGACTAGTTTTAGAATTTGTTATACTAGAAACCATTTTAAAGTAATTGCAACATGAATACATCGATTGACTTGATTTAATGGTGAACACAATTTTAGGTTAAAATATAGAGTAGTGCAGAGTATGTACACCTCCATATACTTTAGGAGTGAAATCTCTATGTTGAGGGTGGTTTATTGTCCCATAAACAAGGGGTATCATACAATAATTTGGTGTCTTTCTTAGTCGCAACCTTAAAAATAGATTACAATTTTTATTATTATGTAACAAAATTTCTTCTCATGGGACAAGTGAGTGGTTGATACAATGGGATGTTATCCCTTCGACTTGGTTTAAAATCCCACTGGGTGACATATTTGGCCCCTTGTGATAAAAACAAAGAAGTAGACTCCCCCACTCTTGTGTGTGTTATAGTGGGAGTAGGAACCACTAGGTTTGGTCTACATAGCCCAGATTATTCCTACAATTTACTGATTCACCATAATAACAAGTTAAATATGTAACAAAAATAAACTACTTAGGTGAAACTTGTAATTAGATAAGTAACTAATTAATAATATCAAATATAACTATGATTAATATGAACATTTCTTTTGACATATAAAAATGACATGGTTTGAACATTGTGAAAGGTTAATGGTTGCTATTAATAATAATGGATATTTGATGGATAACTCTATTATTGTAATTAACAATATAAAATATTGATTATGAGTAAAATGGTAGCTATGTCTATTATTAAGTCTATAGGAATTTTTAGAATATTATTAAAAATAATTGAGATTTCTCTCGAAAGCCATTATGTTTTTTCTCCCATTTTAATTAAATTGAATAATTTAAAAAAATGTCATATTAACAAGTTCTATAAAGTATTAGTTTTTTGGGTATGTGTTATTGATAACCTATGGTATTATCCCATAGTATTCTAACAACGCTTATTTTCTTCCTTTTTAATTAAATTGTTATTTTAAAATAAAGTTATAATTTGGTTAACCATTCAATGATGTTGTTGAAAACATAATGAACAAAAAGATAGTTAAAAGCAAGTAGTTACAATGATATAGATTGAATCATATTTATAAACATAAGCCATGACTTAATTCTATTCATTGTAGCATTTACATTGAAGTTCAATTAATAATTAACATTGAAATTGTCTAAATTAAATTTAAATTAGACATGAAAATAATAATGAAATGATTAATATTTAAAAAAGATAATTTTCACTATTCTTCATAATATTCTTCCTACCATGGTACATACCATAAAAATACCTAATTACAAACATTATTTAGTAATACAAATTCGATAGAATGGGTGAATTATTAAATATAATATGGAGTGATTAATAAGCAGAGTAGTATAACTTCCTTTGGTAGTTTAATATTGAAATTTGTTATACACCAAAAACTATTTTCAAATAATTGTAACATGAATAAATATTAAATAATAATGTACTATTTATATAAAAAGTTGCAATGGGATGGCCAAATAATAATATCAAACATAACATTGGATGATACTAACTTTGTAAGTACACATAATAATGATATTCTTTAATCACGATGAAAGGATTTGGGATGATGAAAGGATTTGGGACTTGAGGGTTGAGACCATTATACATTAATAAATGTTTAATAATAAAAGAATGAAGGAATAATAAAGGAATATATGGTACCGGGAGTTTTCATTCCATTGTGGTTAATCATGGGTCATTATTATTAAAAAAATAAAATAAAAATAATATAATATATTATAGGAAAATTCAATTATAATAATTAATAGTATAAAATAATAATAATGAGAACGGTAGTTGAGAGTATGATTATGACTATCTGTTATAATAGAAAATATAATAAGTATATATATAGAGTGTTGACTAAACCTACAAAATAATAAAAATAATAATGCGTAAATGAATAATTAAATTATGGTAGTTTGTAACGTAAAAATGGTAAGTTATTTATTTTATTTTCTTAATATCTAGAATGTAATTTAAATTAATAATTAGTATTGAAAAGTTTTTATTAAATTTAAAATAAAAATAAAATAGTATTGCAAAATATAATTAATTGAAAAATATAATGACTAGGTCAAATTTGATTATTTAAAAAAAAATTATAATCAGTATCAAACATGTTGTGGTTTCATTAATGCTTAGTGTTGTATAAGGCTATATATTGAAGAATACTATAGCCTAGAAATACATTCAGCTATATCTACATATAGACATTTTGTGAAGGAGAATTGGCACGAGTGCAAAGAGAAGAGATGAAGTTCAGGCCTAGCGAGATCTTCTTGTACTTTTGTGGTTTATGCTTATTTTTTACAGGAGCTATGTTACTGTGGAAATGGAACAAAATGGTATGTTAATATTTGAATAGGATGTGGAATTTAAGATTATAATTTGCTATTGAGATTATGCAAGATGTAGGAAAATGGTATGTTAATATTTGAAAAGGATGTAGAATTTAAAATATTAAATTGCTATTGAGATTATGCAAGATGTAGGAAAATATATGTTAATATTTGAAAAGGTTATAGAATTTAAGATTATAAATTGCTTTTAAGATTATGCAAGCATTATAAATTAGTATTGAGATCATGCAAGATAAAGTAGTTAGATGTTAAAATATGGATGACTAAAATTATGGAATAAATGAAATAATGGTTAGAGTTTGGGTTTCAGGTGTTCAACCCATGGAGTTGGGTGGTCAAAATGGGTATGAGGCGAGGGTGACGTGGTTTAGATATCGAAATGGGGACAAACACTAGTTCATGGTGTATAATGGTTGTAATTTCAGTGATATCGAGTCTTCGGTCATAAAGATCAGTTTTGCTAATAATAGTGCTGCTCCAGTGCACCACCAGATAATTCACGAGATTCCTCCATTCATTTTCTTCTTGAATTTCTCGTAGAATGTCACACAGGTCGTTGCTGCCAATTCCACCTTCGCTAACTGCAATAAAATCAGAGCATGAAGTTCACTCATTGCAACTTCATCGTGCCCATTTTCTCTTCTAGGCTTCGCATTCCCATAAATAATACCTTTACATTCATCAACTTAATGTAATTTTGTTATTCTGCCTCTGCATTTTGCTTAATCAAATATTTTGTGTATTGATATTTTTATATCTTTTAAAAAGTAGATCTTAATATTTACTAAGTGTTTTTATAATCTTAATAATTAATAGAAAGAAATTTGTATATTATAATTGTTAAATTGTTTTAAGTTGATAATTTCTATTTTAATAAAAAATAATATCTAATTTAATTTTAAAGTATTTTATTATTATGATTTCTCTCCTTTCAACTTCATATTCAAAATCAATTTGATATTTTACATTTCATTATATACATTTTATGTTTTTAAATGCATCACTATAATCATATATCTATTATATATATTTTTGTTGAAAAACTTTGGATTTATTTTCTATTTTTTTTTAACCATGGGAATTGGTATTTTTATTTCCCCTTAAAATAAATGGTTAGATAAATTTTATTTCAATCAAATCTTTTGTGGATGAATTGGATTAGATAAATTAAATGGTTAGATTATTGAAATTTAATGAGAATTAAATATTATACTAACTAAATCAAATTTGAAATAATAATTAGATTTGAATATCTTAACTTCTAATGGATTTTTTATAAGTTTTATAAATAACTAGTTTAATTTTCCCATTTTAGAGAAACATATTTGTTTAATTAACAACATCTATATGAATATTTATTTTCTTATCAAGGGATCATACTAAATCTATTTATGGCTAAATTTGTATCAATGAAGTTTTGAAAACTTGATTTTTTAGCTTAAGAACAATTTGCCATAAAATACACAAATTAAAAATTAGTATTAAGAGTTAATATATTTTATAAAAAGATAGATTTTAGTACTTATTAGTTGTTTTTATAGTCTTAATTCTTAATATTAAAAAAATTGTATTCTTATTAATAATATTAAATTATTTTAATAAATAATTTTCCTCATTAATAAATAAATTAAAAACTATAATAAAATAAATTAAATTGGTATGAATTCATTTTAATTGTAAATATAAAGTAAATTTGTTTTTTCCTATGTTGATTACATTAATTTCAACTTCAATCCCATTTTCCATTAAGACTTCATTCTCCTTTTCCATTCACATTCTCATAATAGTTTGTGTTTTTAAATACAGCACTATAATCATATATCTAATATGTAAGTTTCTTTGAATTTTTTTTTGGATGTTACTTAATAAAATCTTTTACCATGTCTTTTGTGCATTGATATTTTTATTCCTCTTAAAATAGAAGGTTAGATAGATTATTAAATTTTAATAAAAATTAAAAAGCTAAATTTTATTTTTATTTTTATTTTTGTAGGCAAAGGTGGTGCTTCTCATTTTCTATTATCATGTCAGAAAATTACATCAAAATTGGTGGACCAGCTACCCGCCCACCAGGGGAAACTGAGTAGGGTCCACCTAAAGTTTTTAACACCAAACCAAAAAAAGAAGTCCCGAAGTCTCTTTTTCCTGGCTAAATAAACATTACAATCCTTCCCTAGTCTAATTCTACTGATATGCATATATACACTGTCCATTACAAAATGAGGGAAGCTGACTAAATTATCTAAATACCGCAATTTCATCAGAAGGAAGACAAGAACTAAAACTACTCAACTGCATTAGCAAGAATTGGAGAGTCCTCCTTGTTGTTCCTCTGCTGGCTGGCCTTGAGCAATTGCTGGATCTCTTCTAGCTGCTTCCCTTGCATCTCCATGGAGATTTGCAGGATGCGGAGTTCACGCCTCAAGTTAGGAACACCCTGAGCCATCTCAGCCATTTCAGAAGCCACCTGCTCCAAAGCTTTGGCCAGCAACCGTTTCATTACCCAATAAATATGAAGGGATTGTTTGAAAAGAGACATCCTTCCTCTTGTATTACCAGGGTCATGAACTAGCAGCTCCCAATCCTCCATTTCAGACTCTGATTGAGCCTGAATTGCTTCTTCTTCCATATTTTGGATGATGCGCTTGATTTTAGGATTGGTGTTCTGAACGTAAGCACGTTCTGCCCACTGAATTTTGTGCTCAAAGGTTTGTCTGGCCTTCCTGCCAGGACGTCTGCTCGGCTCAGGAACCTCTCCCTTACTGTCCCGAGCTTTACTGGCCGCTCTGTTCTGACCTCGGCTTGGAGCAGTCTCGCAGTCATCCTGGCGGATCCTCCTCCGACGCCCGCGCTGAGGAACCCGTCTGCCACGCCGACTCCGCTGACTAACACCCAGGGCATACTGGTCCCATTCTTCGGCGTTCATACTCTGGTCGCGGCTCCCATCCTCGTCTGAAGTATCTGGAATCTCAAAAAATTCGTCCAGGACCTCTTCTTTCGCAACCCATTTTCCTTTCCTGTCAGCCACCTTGGTCCGCCCAGCTTCCATTTCCTCTGCTAACCGAGCCTTCTTTCTTGTTTCCATAACTCTGTTCACAGAAGGCCGACTAAAAGTAATACAGGAGGCCCTCGGACAACCTATGACGCCTTTCGCGCTGCTGAAGCTAGCTGAAATTTTCTGAGGCTGGGTGCTTTGCATGCAGGTTTTTATAGAATCCCAGAGCCCGCTCCTACTATCCATCCGGCTGTCTGAATCCTGCCATGTGTTCCCGCGAGCATGGCAATTCCTATCCACCATCCTGTTTGATTTATTACTATTTACAGTCCCTGACATGTACTCGCCATTTCCATGCCAGTTCGAATCTGTCATTGGGTTGATGTAAGGCGAAGAATTCCCCTCAGATTGCGTACCTTCTCGATGTGATCTCCCATGTCGATCACCGATCCCTTCTCCCAGGCCTTTCTGACATTCCTTAACCGCCTGTCCTAAATTCCGTCCTTCCCCAAAGCTCCGCACGAGTGGTACCATTCGCATGGGGATCTTCATCATAATGAGCCTGCGTGGGCTGGACTCTCCACGTCCCTCTGGCGTTCCAGCTCATCGCTCTCCACCTTTCTACCGGTGGCTTGGTCATGATCCGCCTTGATGATGGTTGCTAGGTCCGACCATTCCTGGTGCCCGCAAACCACTCTCCATTGAACGTCCACCGAGCTGCCGCAGCCTCTGCATCCCCAGTTTGCCAAGAAGTCAGCCGCCTGGTTCCCTTTCCGCCTCACATGGTTTATTACCTTATACTCAATGCGATGCAGGAGTTCTGCTATTTCCTGGACTATTTCGGCTGTGCGCCAACTATTCGTGACTTTTTCCCAATTCCGGCCATTGCAGAGCTTTTTCAGCATCTCCACCATGATCTGAGAGTCCCCTGTGATTTCGAGGTTGGAGTACCCATTTCTTACCACAATTCGTAAGCCTTGATGCAGAGCCCAGAACTCTGCCTCATTATTTGTCATTTCCCCCCCCCACTCAACAAAAATCCATCTTACCTGATTACTGTTGTCCCTGAAGATACCACCAAAGCCTGCTTCGCCAGGGTTCCCCTTAGAGGCCCCATCGAAATTAAATTTGATGAAATTTTCTTTGGGATAGCAGAATTTATCCGGGCTTTTGGACCGCAGCTCATGGTTGGGATTCTGTTTATGAAAAACCATTTCGAATTTTAAATTTAATATGTTCAAGATTTCTTCCTCCACCAGGTTGGCCTTCCAATCTTCCCCAACCCATTTGTCCACCAAGATTTTTTCTCGCAGAAGCTTAATTGTTTTTCCCCAAATGACTTCCGGCTCCATTCCTGAGTTCTGGAATATCCTGCGATTCCTCTCCTTCCAGATCATCCAGAGGATAAATCCGGAGATGAGGTCCCAAGCTCTCCTGACTACTTTGCATTGAAAGACTTCCTTATTCCATTGGAAAACCACTTCATTGAATTCGCGGGGGGCATTTTCAGGTTTACCAAAAGATCGTTTGGTATTTATCCACAGGGTCTTGGCAAAGGGACAATTTATTAGCAAATGATTTCTGGTTTCCCCCTCCGAATTACACAGACAACATCTCGATGGGCCAATAAACCCTTTCTTTTGAATCCGATCCCAGGTAAGGATTTTGTTTTTTTATGCCAGCCAAATAAATATGGAGACTTTCGGCCACCAATTCCTTTCCCAAACTATTCTCCAGTCGGGGTTCTCTTCGTTTCCAGATTGCACTAAGGTTAGGAAATAGGCCTCCTTAGTAGTGAACGAGCCTTTCATAGAATTCCCCCACCGGAGAATATCTCTGCCATTGCGGGCTTTAATCTTTCTTGACTCAACCTCCTTCCTGTAGGCTTCTTTGTGGTCCGAGCTGAACTCTCCGTCCCACTCCGTCAGATCCACCCATATTCTCCAACTTTCTTCTGGGTTATTAACTTTCCAATAGTCCCTGACGTGAGGTCTATCTCTTCCAATTCTGTCACGGACCTGTTGGAGACCCTGTATGGAGCTTAGTCTTTCCTTCTGATGCCATTTATCCTCCCAGAAGTTAGCTTCCTCGCCACCTCGAATCTCCCAAAAGGAATGCTTTTCCACCAGATCCCTGTTAAGACGAGCTAGGTCCCAGAGCGAAGACCCTCTGGGGGTATCCTTTCGCCTTAAGATTTCTACTGCAGAATCAGGCATAATGTATTTTTCTTTCCATATAATTTTCCACAGATCATTTCCCCCCCCTAAGCCATCTCCACCAAAGTTTCGCTCCCAACACCTTATTGAGAGTCTCAGGGTCCCTCAACCCCAGACCTCCTTTCTCCTTTCTTTCAGTTAACTGGCACCAGGAAACTAAGGCCCATTTTTTCTTCTGATCCGCCCCTCTCCATATAAAATTTCTGATGATCTCTCTTATCCTTGCACAAATACCTAAGGGGGCAGCCATTATTGATAAAGGGTAGACAGGGATAGCTTGAAGAACAGATTTTGCCAAAACTATTCGACCAACTATATTTAAAGTTCTGAAGGCCCAATTTGCCACCTTATTGCTTATCTTGTCTATAATTCCTTGCCAATTTTTCATCTTTTTGGAGGTAAATTCCAAAATGTTGCCCAGGTATTTAGTAGGAAGTTCACCCCTCCTGAAACCCAAGAGTCTTATAAGATGGGCTTTGACCTGATCCACAGCATTAAATATGAAGACACAGGATTTGTCCCTATTGATTTCCCGACCTGAATCCTCCGCAAAAAGATCCAAGATTTTTCTGAGGTGTTTTACCTCTTTGACTGTTGGCTCCCCAAACAACATGATATCATCAACAAATTGCTGATGAGTTAAACATAGATTATTTCCCCAGAGCTTAAGACCTTTTATTTTGTTTGCCTCTCTTTCTTTCTTGATGAACCGACCCAGTCCTTCAGCAGCCAAAATGAACAGAAAGGGAGATAATGGATCTCCCTGACGAAGACCTCTAGAGGCAGAAAATGTTTTCGAGGGAGTCCCATTCACCAGGATAGAAAAACTTGGGGAGGAGATCAAACTATGAATCCATTCAATCCGCCTCCTACAAAAATTGAAACTCTCCAGGACTTTTGCCAAATAGTTCCAGCTTAATCTATCATACGCCTTCGACAGGTCTAACTTAATCATCATACCCTTCTGTTTCTTGACTTTTAAGGAGTGAATAACTTCTTGAGTTACAACTAGGCCATCAAGGATCTGCCTTCCTTCAACGAAACCCGTTTGTTCAGCAGAAATTAACTTATCCAGCAGGGGTTTTAATCTCTTGGCCATCATAGATGTTATAATATTATAAATAACATTACACAACGCTATGGGTCTAAAACCATTAGCATCTTCCAGATTATCACCTTTAGGGATTAAAGCATAGAAAGTGGACTTAAGGGCAGGCCATACCTTCTGGTTCATCCTAGATTCTTCTACCAGCTCCAGAATCTCTTTTCCCAGGAAGTGCCATCCTGCCTGGAAGAAGTCAACTGTGAAGCCATCCGGGCCTGGAGCAGTACCTTTCTTCATTGCTTTCACAGTTTCCTCTATCTCCTCTAAAGTGGCAGCTCTCATCAACGCTTTATTTTGGTCTTCAGTGACCAAACGAGGAATG
>APFE031434289.1:0-17016 GCA_000404065.3 Pinus taeda
CCTTGAATCCAAAATGGAATGAGATATAGACTTAAGAAGTTTACGATCCTTGTACAATAATCATTGTGTATTTCCATCTTCAAGAAGGTGAAAAGGAATAAACCTTCAACAATGGTGAATGCCAATATTAACATACCATATTTACAAAGAGGATTACTTATTAATTTTAGATAACAAATGTATGTTCTATGCTTGCAACAATTACTTCAATGTCCTTTTATGAGCCCAATATCAATTTCACTTTAATTTCCAATAACAATCACATAAACCATTAATTGACATTGACAGTAACCATAGATAGAACATGAACAATAAAATGCAAAAGACAAACCAAGACAAGAGAACACAAGAATTTGGCTCAAGCGAGGGAAAAACCCCAAGATGGGGAAAACCCTTGATCAATCCTTCTTATTATCAGATATCAAATGTTCAACAGAGAGATAATAATAGAGTACAATGGTACAAAGTCAAAGTGGACTTGCCAAATATATGATCCAATACCACTGCTCTTAGTCAAATAGATGGCCCAATCAAAATCTGCAATTTTGCTCTTAGTCAACAGTAGTGAAACAACCCTACCCAAAAAGTCAACAATGGTCAATGCAATAGTAAAAGTGTCCTTCTTGAACTTGGTAAAGGTCAAAGCAATTCAACCTTCCTTAGAGGTCAACCAACAACAAAAAAAATCATAAAAGAAGCAGTCAAACATTTGCGGTCAAACAATCAACATAAGCCTACGTTCAACCTACCTAGGATGCCTTGAAATTTGTGCCAATAAATGCGTCCTATTGAAACAAAGAGAAACCCACCAAAACTGTGATCAAATGAAGTCAGATGAGCCTCAGTCAACGTTGGTCAAAATCTCCCAAAAACAGAAAATCAATGCAAGTCGAATCTGTCCTCCACAAACTCGTATGTGTGAGTTGAATAACTACCCAATCATATGTACAAACCAGTCATATGAGGAGAGAGAGATATGTGTTGAAGAGATGCTGAAATGAGGTTTCCTCAATGTTTATTTATACAAGTCAACGTGGGTCAGAATACATGTCTCTTGGGCTTCATAAGCCTACATGAAGGTAGGGCTAACCTTAACCATAAGTACATGTTGGGCTTGTCTTCAAAAACATATTTCTCCTTGTCTAAATTCAGTGATCCTTAGGTCGATTTTGGTCCTCTCGAAAACAAGAATTCAATCCAATAATCATCTTTTGCAAATGAGTTGACTAAAGGTGGAATTTGGCCCTAGTTGCACATTTTAACACTACTTTTATACTATCTTGTAAAAGTTGGAACTTTTATATTTGTAATGGGTGCAAGTAAAGAAACATATGATCTCAAGGGACATTTTTGTTATTTTAGGCAATGTATTCATCTATTACTTTCTATAAGTAGTCTTGTGTTATATGTATCTTTTTTATTCAACAATTGAAACCTTGCATCTCCATCCAAATTTTTGCCACAAGTTTTTTCATACAATTGTCATTATCACATATTTATTCAATTAAAAGAATCTAATTTCTTTCAATTCACTTTCCTTATTATATAACATTTGTAATATATGTGTGTGGGTGTAATATATTTTTCAAATATATAATTATAATGGAATTTATACACTTTTAAAACATATTATTATCGTGAATAATACAAAGTTTGTCCTTTTGTTGTCATTGTGACAAACACCCTCCAAAATTTTTCAAATACTTGAATTTTAGAGCCTACTGTGGATCTTGCGATCGATTTTTCCATAGTCACTTCTAACTCTATTAAGTCTTTGAGCTCCCTTTTGGATTGTAAGTGTCGAAGTGACCTACTCTCACATTCTCAATCCACAATGAATTTATGAGCTCATTCCTACACACAAGCTTTAATAAGCCTAGCATAGTCTATCAAGACAGTGCTTTCACTATGTTCAATCCATGTCGACACCCAATGCACACTGGCATTGATAGTTTCTCACTTCCAGATGCGTTTGTACTTCTATTTCTGTGAGTTATGCAAACTGTCACTTATGCGCACCCTTGCTTTCGCAAGTGTTGTTTTCATGCTTTTGACTATCAATTTTGCTTACTCTCACTCTAATTAGTATCTTTTTCATGTTATCTTCACTCTGGAATGTGTTTCTTTCACTATCGTTCGCATGTCCCAAGTGTCGTTCACACTTTTCTTGTCATATCAAAAGTGTTGTCTTTGGGAGTGGGAATTGTCAATTATCGCAAAAAGTGGAGTTTTGGCTTGTTTCAAGGGGAAATATTTGTGATAATGATTTTTTCCAATAATGTATACATGTCTCACACTTATTTCCAAAGTTTCAAGTACTATCGCACAAGTTTCACTACTTTTGTCGCAAAGTGTATCTTTTGTGTCGCACTTGGTAGGAGTTGTCGCAAAGTTGTTGCATTGAGGAATGTATGTATTCATATGTTATGAGTGTTCCTTGTTGTGTCATAAAGTGATGTAAGTGTGTGATCATGCTAAGAGTCTCTCTCTTGGTCATATTTATCTCACTAATCCAACACTTAGTCTAATTAGGAAAACTCCCCGATCGGGCCACTCAGCCTCATCTTGCCCAGCCTGAACTACGCATTGCGTAGTATCAAGCCTCAAGCAACACCCTTATCCTTGGCACTATGAAATACATAGTTTCTGCCTTCCAAGATTGTGCACTATGCAATCACAATGCTCAAGCTTAGCCTCTGACCTCTAAAATTGTACAATCTCTCTCTCTCCTACCCATCTAAAACTTCACATTGTATAGTCTCAAGGCTTAGGCCTCAACTTTGAGCTCTTAAACTGCGCAATTATGCAATCACCCAACCTCCTTTTTCTTCCAGAACTACATAGTTGGTTGAATCAGTGCCCAACTCCTCAACCTGGCTCACTGAGCTCCAAAACTGCACAATCTTCTTCCTCAGTCTAGCCTGAACTGCACATTGCATAGTCTCATGGCTCAAGCCTAACCTTTGGTTGCCTGAGCTACATAATTGCACAGTTATTGGGCCTCTCCCACAGCCTGTCACTTAGTTCCAGCTCAGCCAGTGGATCATCATGCAACATTTTAGATTAGGGGTTTATCAGACTGATTTCATCTTGTCATTAGTTAATTGCAGATGCAGGTACTATGTCATACCATGAAAATATGATGATGAAGGAGATGGAGAAGGATTCCATTCCAGAAGACACTTTATTAGTTTCAAAGACAAGTTGATCAATCAAGAGAAAGCAACGGGACATCAAATTGAGACAACAATTGGAGATCAAGTTCCACTGAAGACTCCTCATCTCTAAGCAATTTGGAGGACAAAGAAGAAGATCATGATCCATCTTTTAGAATACATAACGTATACAACAAAAAATAATGACTTGACATTGACATGTTTTCATGCAAGTCCATGTCATCAGTGTTCATGTCATGTCATGAGTCATCATGTGCCATATAATTTTGTGGAATATATAATTCAATATTGGAGAAATATAATGTAAAGTGGAAGTCCAAGAGTCATTCATGTAATGTGAAAATTCATGTAGGAAGTCAAAAAGTCATAGGGATGTTGAACAATCATGAGGGTAGACCAAGAGTCACAAGGGAGGTGAAGGATCACCCCATTTATTATATATACACCCTCATGAGGGTACAACTAAATGACTTTTCACCTTGGCTTCTCCCATAAGGAATTAGAGAGACAGAGTTATCACTTTTGGGGAGCAAGTCATGGCTCCAATGCCCCACTATTGGATCTAGTGATTCTCGTTGTATTCATGTATCTTGGGACTTTTACTTAATACTTGAAGCTTGATGGCCCACACATTTTCGTGCATGGATTGTGAATATTTGTAAGACTATTATGTGAATATTTATGATTCATGTTTTCTTTCACCTGTATAAAGTAGTTGAACTATTTCGTTTATTTTAGTGCTTATCTAATTGAATATGTGTTGTAATGGTTGTAACAATTGTCACATCTTTGTGGACTATTTTGCTTGATGTTATGCAGTTATATTTTCGCTTGTGTGCACCTCTACTAGGGTGGTGCTATTACCTCTCTCTTAGAGGCTCACCTTCCCTCCCTCCGCAAGAGAATACCCTGGATACACCTGCAACCAAACATTCACTAGGCACACTTACTTCCTTTTCGTAAAGGCAGACATACGCTTCTCTCTCTTGGCAATAGTTAAAGCCAAGGAAAATCTATAAGAAAATAGGGAAGCTAGGTTGATACTCCAGATGGGGCTCCTATTACAAATGGTGTGAGTTATAATTTGGAATTCACATCGAGTAGAGCCCCTTGGTTGACGAATTTCTAGCACCATCAACAAATGGCGCTAGGAGGGGCAAATGACAAGTTGTGCCCGTTGAGATTGTTCTGAACCTCTTAAGTAAAATGGCTTATCATCAAATCTTACTCCTGAGGTGTTTCTTTAATTTATCCATTTGTCAATTTTAAATCCCTGATGAGCCTCTTTATCACTTGTCTCAGTTAAAGTTTTATGGTGAGGATGGAACATCCATAACTGATCACATTATTTATTTTCTTAAATTTTGTGAATCTTACGAAATTGATGATGAAGATTTTACTTGTGTGATTTTCTTCCTCATCCTTGAAGGTCGTGTTAATCGATGGTGCCATACCTTACCACCTACTTCCATCCATTCTTTTCATCACTTCCTCTAGGGGCTTTTTCAAGCCTTCGATATGTACGATTACCAAGATGTTCTTAAAAGAATTAATCATACAAGAATGAAGCCAAATGAATCAGTTGAGGATTTCTTTGATCGATCCCTTTACCTTTGTTTTGAATTTCCTGAAGAAGATACAAATTGGGATTTCTTGAAAAAAAATCAATGTTTAGTTCATATCTCCTTGCACGGTGAATTTGAACCCCCCGATGTTTTCACTTCCCCAACTCTTGTAAATCACGAGACACCTCAAATTTCAAAGGAGGAGCTTGTTACTTATTTTGTTTTTTTTCCTCCTCCTTTCTCAGTTTTGACAAGGATGACTCCTCGCGGTAATAATAAAGTTTGGAAATCTGCACATCAAATTCCTAATCCTTTTCTCATCCTCCTTTCGCTTTTCATAGTTCAAATTCAATGGAGTAAATCCCAGAATGGCTCATGAAGCCTACAGTGAAGACTAACTCCTCCATTTCGCAAGATGATGTCACTGTTCATAACTCTAGCCTTGAATATGATCTAGATTTTTTTTATTCTCTATCATCTACATGCCATGACTCTTTGTATCATAACCCGCTCAATCAATCTACTCCACCAACTAGTTTTTCACACTTTCTTGATTTTCAAGTTGTTGGTCCAAATTGTGATCAGGTTCAAGGTAGTCACATTACACATGTAGAGGAGCAAGAATGTGAGGATTCTTTCAATATTTATTTTCTTTTTCAAAATCCTGCATGTGAAGATGGTGTTTCCTCATTCTTCACTGATATCGAGTCTGTTAATCTTGGAAGTGAATCTAATGAAATCAATTTGTTTAGATCCACACTCTTGGACAACAATCATTCAAATGATGATGATTTTGTTGATGTATGTGATGATGAATGCCCAAGTGCACCAGATGATCTTCCAGTTTCTCATGACGATTTTAATTTAGATCTAGATTTTGATTCGGTCAAGATGTTCTTATCGAAACTTCCTCTTCTTCTTACTATCCCTTGTGTTATACCATTTGCAATGCATCTACTTGTGACGGAGATACTCCATGCTCTTCAAGTTCTTCATCCGATGAGTTATCTTCTCAATTGACACAAGGTGGTGAGATTATCCACGATGAAAATGAGAATAATAAAATCATTGAGTACTCTTTCCCTCCCTCATCATTTCTTCTCTTTCATGAAGACAGCTCTTAAAATCAGCTTGCTCATAAAATTTCTTTGATTCATACATCTCCAAATTTGTGACCAAAAGAAGCTTTCAATTTGAGTAATCTAGTTATTGAAGTTGTAGAATCCGGTCAAATTAGTAACAGAGATGGATTCCATCCAGTTAGTAGTGGCCCCATTGAGATCAGAGAAAGAAACTATCCTCACACCATGCATCATCTGATTCAATCTCCAGGGTGCGATTTTACAATCCTTGAAAGTTTCGAGGCTTGTCAGGAAGTTGATTCACTTCAACTTTTGTTGATGTTTATGTCAATATCTCATGCCTTTGGTAACCCCCCTGAACTAAGTCAGATATGGTTTCTCTCGCACAATCCTTCTCTTTGAATGGTTTCACTTGATGTAAATTTCTTTTTGAAAGATGTTTGGTATTTCAGATATATTTTTTCAAATTTTCAAGATTTTGCTTATGATCATATTCAATAATATTCTTCAGTTGATTTATATTCATGCAAATCTCTTGCATCAAACTCGGGTATGGAATGTGTATCTCTCTTAAAGTCACAAAACTGTGAAGTTGATCACCTCAAATATCATCATTGGCCGAAGGAATCATATCTATCATATTTATTTCATGATAAGCAACTCCTAGTTTTCGTTGTGAATATCATATCGTGAATATGGTTCTTTATAGCACTTGAAATCCTCTTGAGTGCGGATGAATGTATGAGTTATTATGTGAATCAAATTCTTCTTCGTTCACTATATTCTGACCAGTCTCATGTGTTTGTTGTACTAAAATTCCTTTTCACTTCTTTTGATGATTACAATGCCAATGCAATGTGTCATTTGTCATGCGAAGAAGATTATTCTATTATTCAGAATTTGTGAAGATGTTCAAACTAATCTATCTTTGTTATTCTCTAACCCAGAATCTCATGTAAAAAAATGGCCCATGTAATCATGATATTAACTGTCATGCATTTCACGACTTTCCCACCAGTATATCCAATGGCAGTTGTTTTACATCCTTTGATCCTCATGGTTTAACATCCCACCATTTGGATACTTGCCGAGTAGTTGAGGTACTTCAACCATTGTTGATGGTTATGTTAGGTGCTCATTGTCTTCGCATGTATATTGAATATGATTATATATATTTTCAGTCACGAGATTCTCATCTTGATTTCACGGGTTTAATTGAAGATTCATTATTTCAAAATTTTCAGGGTTTTCAAGAGGATTGTTTTGAATTTCATGATCCAATTGCCAAATGGTTGGAGAAATATTACTGGTAAGATCCATCGCAAATAACACGTTTCAACCTTTTCTCATGCTTGTTAAGCATGATGACACAAAAGAAGGTGCATTCACAAGAAGTCTTCGAGGTTTGTTTGATTATGGTTTCCGTTGAAAAGGTAAGAATGTGAACTGGATAAAAGTAGTGGTTGTGACACATCTTTCTGCCCACATGTAAGACCTTCCTTTTGTTGTGAAATTTCTTCAAGCTCTCATATTTTCTCTTGCACATTACTTTATATCAGTTTTAATCGATCATATCTTTTTCATTGCAGGTCGAGAACAACTAGGTGGCTTGATTGGAAATTTCATTATGCGTGACCTTGACCTTCTAGTTGTTAGGTTAGGAGTAGGATTCACTACATTCTAGTTTCCCCTCTCTTGCACTCATTATGCACTTATTCTCTTTAGTTTTTCTTGTCTTTTCTTACTTTTATTTTCCATCAGGTTTGGTTTAACCTCCTTTATTTTTTATTTGGTTTCACTTTCTTGTTGTGTTGTGTATTTTCCTTTCTATTTTATTGATACGACTTTGCATGAAGGGTGTACTATTTGGGCTCAAAAGACAATGTGGAAAAATAGAGAAGGAATTTGTGAAACTGCAACATTTGGCTAACTCTCCATCCTTCTTCTGTGTCTTGGTTACACATTTTGGTCTATGATGTTGTGATGGAAAATATGATCCTTGCGTTAGGAAAGCCTTGTGTCAAAACATGATCTCCATGTTTATTCTGGAAACCTCATGCCTACACTCGGGTCTTTATGTTTCAATGTTTTTAGGCTGATCCAATCAAGTAGAGAAGGACAAGGGGAAAATCTAAATGAACAAACCAATATCATACATCTTATACATGCTTCTCTGAAGGGACAACCTCTCCTACTCTTAATAAGTTGGGATCCCTCTTCTGCCCATGAAATAAATAAGTGTCGATGCATAATCCTATATCAAATAAATAAATAAAGGTGAAAGAAGAGAAAGGCTTCATGTGCAGAGAGGTGAAGCAAGAAACTTTGTCAGGGTACTATCCAAGATCACTGGAAACAGAGCATTGTTTTATTTCCTAAAGTGAGTCTGTCGAGGTACTGTCCAAGCCTGCTGGTAGTGGATAAACACTAGAGATGAAAAACTATACTATGAAAATCTAAAGCTAGCAAACTTCATGACCCTATCCTGATTCGAAACATTGTGTGATCACTAATCTTATGTTTGTGTTTAACCGAGTAAAGGAATGAAGGGGACTGTGTTTATGCATGAGGTAAGTGGGGAAGCCATGGTAATCTAGACAATGAAGCAATACTCCCTAAAGAACTAGACTCTGCACGAAAGAATTGATCGAGGCATAGAAGCTAAAGTTCTACCAGTGCGTCGCCAAGTGTTTTTGCTGTGAAAATCACCCTCCAAAATTTTGCCTATAATTGAATTTTGGAGCCTACCATGGATCTTGTGATCGATATTTCCATAGCCACTTCTAGCCCCGTTAAGTCTTTCATCTCCCTTTTGGATTGTAAGTGTCGAAGTCACCTGCTTGCACATACTCAGTCCGCAACAAATTCGTGAACGCACTCCTACGCACAAGATTGAATAAGCCTAGCACAGTCTATCAAGACAGTGCTTGCACTATGTTTAATCCATGTCGACAGTCAGTGCACACTGACATTGACAATTTCTCACTTCTATCTGCGTTTGTACTTCTATTTCAGTAAAAATTTGCAAAATGTCGCTTATGCACACTCTTTCTTTCACATGTGTCATTTTTACGCTTTTGATTGTCGCTTTTTCTTTCTCTCACTCTAATTAGTGTTTTTTTTCATGTTATCTTCACTTTGGCATGTGTTTCTTTCACTTTCATTCGCATTTCGCAAGTGTCATTTGCACTTTTCTTGTCATATTGCAAGTGTCGTCTTTGGGCGTGGGAATTGTTGCTTATCACATAAAGTGGAGTTTTGGCTTGTTTCAAGGGACAATATTTGTGATAATGAGTTGTTACTATCATGTAGACATGTCTCACACTTGTTTCCGAATTTTCAAGCACTGTTGTACACGTGTCGTTGCTTTCGTCACAGTGTATGTTTTGTGTCACACTTAGTAGGATCTGTCGCAAAGTTGTTTCATTGAGGAATGTATGTGTTCATATGTTCTGAGTATTCCTTGTCATGTCATCAAGTGATCTAAGTGTGTGATCATGCTCAGAGTCTCTCTCTTTCTCATCTTGATCTCACTGATCCAACACTTAATCTAATTGGGAAAACTCCCTGACCAGGCCACTCAGCCTCATCTTGCCTAGCCTGAATTGGGAATTGCGCGGTCTCAAGCCTCAAGCAACACCCTTGTACCTTGGCACTATGCAATGCACAATCTTTGCCTTCCAGGATTGCACATTTTGCAATCACAGTGCTCAATCTCAACCTATGACCTCCAAAATTGCGCAATCTCTCTCTCTCTTGCCCAACCAGAACTGCGCATTGCATAGTCTCAAGGCTCAGGCCTCATCCTTGAGCTCTTGAACTGCACAATTGTGCAATCAACTAGCCTCCTCTGCCTTCCATAATTGCACATTTTGTTGAATCGGCTCCCAAACCCTCGGCCTAACTCACTGAGCTTCCAAAATGGCACGATCTTCTTCCTCAGTCCAACCTGAACTGCACATTGTGTAGTATCAATGCTCAAGCCTGACCCTTGACTGCCTAAGTTGCACAATTGCACATTTACTAAGCCTCTCCCTTAGCCTGTCACCTAGTTCCGGCTTAGTCAGTGGATCATCATGCAACATCTTAGACTAGGGGTGTATGAGACTGATTTCATCTTATCATGAGTGAATTCTAGATGTAGGTAATATGTCATACCATGACAAAATGATGATAAAGGAGATTGAGAAGGAGGCCATGCCAGAAGACACTTTATTAGCTGCAAAGACAAGTCGATTAATCAAGAGAAATCAATGGGACATCAAATTGAGACAACAACTAGAGATCAAGTTCCACTGAAGACTCCTCATCTCTAAGCCATTTGGAGGAGAAAGAAGAAGATCATGGTCCATCTGTTAGAAGACACAAAGCAAACGACAAAGAATGGCTTGACATTGCTACGTTATCATGCAAGTCCATGTCATCAATGTCATGTCATGAGTCATCATGTGCCACATCATTTTGTGGAATATGTAGTTCAATATTGGAGAAATATAAGTAAAGTCGAAGTCCAATAGTCATTCATGTAATGTGAAAAGTCACGTAGGAAGTCAAGAGGTCATAAAGAAGTTGAACAATCAGAAGGATAGCCCAAGAGCCACAAGGGAGGTGAAGGATCGCCCCATTTATTATATATACACCCTCATGGTACAAGAAAAGGAATTTTCAGCTTGGCTTCTCCCATAAGTAATCATATAGACATAGTTAGTACTTTTGGGGAGCAAGTCGTGGCCCCAATGCTCCACTATTGGAGCTAGTGATGCTCTTTGTATTAATGTATCTTGGCACTTTTACTTAATACTTGAAGCTTGATGGCCCACACATTTTCATGCATGGATTTTGAATATCTGCAAGACTTTTATGTGAATATTATGATTCATGTTTGGTTTCACCTATACTAAAGTAATTGAACTATTTCAGTTATTTTAGTGCTTATCTAATTGAATATGTGTTGTAATGGTTGTAACAATCACCGCATCTATGTGGACTATTCTGCTTGAAGTTAGGGGGTTATCTTTTCATTTGTGTGTGCCTATACTAAGGTGGTACTGTTACCACTCTCTTAGAGGCTCACCTTTCCTCCCTTCGCAATAGAAGAATTTGGATACACTTGCAACTGAACATTCACTAGGCACACTTGCTTTTCACAAAGGCACATATACACTTCTCTCTCTTGCCGACAGTTAAAGCCAAGACAAATCTATAAGATACTCTGGAAGCCAAACTGATACTTTGGATGGGGCTCCTATTCCAAGCAGTTTGAGGTCTAACTGGGATTTCACATTGGGGAGACCCCCTTGGTTGACAAATTTCCAGCACCATCAACACCTTTATATTAAATTCTTTAGATTTATGAAGTAGATGATTTACTAATATATCTTAAAATTCAATGGGATTTGTTTTTTTTTCCCAAGGAAAAATCACAATTTTATTAGTGAAAATAAAATTACATGTTGCAGATGCTTGCAGATCTTGTCAAAGACTGATGATCATGAGTTCATACAAAATAATCAACGTGAAGAGAAAAGGTTAAACTTTTCTCCATCTCTTTATTTCAAATTTTGGCCAATCTCCTTGTGATGGCATGGAGGATACAATGGTGAGCTGATTTCCTTCTTCTATTCTTGATGTTTCCTTGTCTGAATCAGAGTTTTCAGATGCATGAGGATGTTTGAATCCGCTAGTATCCTTTGCTTCAGGTATCCTTGCTAGTTGTATTGTAGTGACCTGTAGATCAGATTGTTCTTGTATTATTTCATCCTTTCCTTCTTTTTCTTGAGTATTCTGAGTGGGAATGGGAGCCTTTTCATCATCTTCTTCCTCATCTGACTCATTTGGGGGAAATTGCCATCCTTTGGGCTGCTTTCCCGGCTTCTTCTTTCTTTGTGATTCTTTCTTGGCGTCAGGGCATGTATTTTGTAGATGTCCTATTTTTCAGCATGCTCTACATCTAAAGGCTGTGTTCTCAAAATCTAGGAGCTGAGTCCAATTCTGCTTTTTGTGTATCAATTGTATGCAATCTGGCAGACCTTTATTGAGGTCCACTTCTATGCATATTTGAGCAAAAGTATAGATTCGTTCCTCGAGTCTTTGTGTGTTTGTCTTTGTGTATCGTTCTAAGATATTCCCAATGCCTTCTAGCACTTGTTCATACCAAAAGTGTAGGGGAAGGTTATGAAGCCTAACCCACACCAAATTTTTTTATACAATCATGGTGTTTGCATCAAATTATGGCAACCATGGGGGTAATGAAAATTCTTGTTGATCCTCTGAACCATGGGCCTTCTTGAAGTACAATTTCTTGAACCTCCGATGATGCAAACCTTATGATGAAGAATCCTTTGGAGAAAAGATGAATTTCACAGTTTGTTGTCCAATTTGTGAATATCCAATGGAAAATTTCCATCCATTTTGGCCAAAAGCTGTTAAATCTGCAGATGATGGCTTGGGCTACAAAAGTTGTGTAAAAATCATTTGTTTTTGGAATTTTTATGACTAGTTATAGGACATATTCACTTGATCTACTATGTAGGGACTGAGAGCGTTGAGTGTTTGTTCTATCTTTGTTGTAGTTGTTGGTTTCCCTTGTAGAATGTTTTTGTAGGAGAGACCACTCTTGATATGTTCTTGGTTTGATTCTGTACCCTTGGGTAAACTAGATCTGACAATCCCACCTGTTGTCTTTGACTTACTTGATCCTGTAGTGCCGCCCCTCAGTCACAAATTTAAGATGATGGTTACCGTTGAATGAATGTTGTGTTCTTGAAGACTCTGATCATCCTGCAAATATCTGCCATCATAGATCAATTTTTGTAAATGTGATGGGTAGCCCAGCTTGATCATGATGTTTTGTTTCAATTGATAAACTATGTCAGATGTCTGTACCAAAACTTTTGTTGATAATGTTGGGTGTGTGTTATATTCTTTCCATGACTAGCCCGCCTCTATGGGGTTTGGGGCAACGCCCTGGGGAATTTTTTTTTGGACCCTATATTAGGTGGGCGAACCTACCTATGGTTTTGTGCATGCTTTTCACATATGGTTTTGGGCATGATAGTTTTCTACCCATGGTATTTTGTGGATCCGGTCAAGGAAATTATGGTTATTTTCTAATCCAGGGTTAATGGATTGGGGTTTATGGATGCTTCGACATGTATATATATGTATTGTTACATTGAAATGAAAATATGACAAATCAATTTGGTAGTCCCAATTTTGGGATCCAGGGGAAATCTATGTGTATATCTGTTTTATGTTTTATGCTCTTGCCATTGTTTATTTTCTGTTTTTAGAATTTGTATGCAGGTAATTTATGTACAGGGTTAAAACCAACATTTGGTATCAAAGTTGTTTTGACTTCAAGGGGATGCCTTTGCTGCTGTGGAGTTTGACTCGAGCTTGTGGTAGACCCTGTTCAGTGGGAGATCTGTGGGATCGATTCTTGTGGTGAAAGAAGATGGCGAGCAGTGGAAAGATAGAGATCGGGAAATTTAATGGTCAGAGTTTTGAGTTGTGGAAACTTAAGATGGAGGATCTGCTGGTGGATAAAGATCAGTGGATCATGGTAGATCCAGGGACTAAACCAATGGGAGTGTCTGATGAAGAATGGAAGAAGTTGGATCAGAAGGCAAAAAGCACAATACAATTGTGTGTCTCAGATTTAGTATTGATGAATGTATCAGGGGAAGCTATGGTGAAGGCTTTGTGGGACAAGTTAGGGACTTTGTACCAATCTAAGTCTCTAGTGAATAAACTATTCCTGCGGAAAAGTTGTGTAACCTAAGGATGAAAGATGGAGATTCGGTGACAGAGCATCTAAACACATTTAATATTGTGGTAAGTCAGTTAGCATCTGTTGATATTAAAATTTCAGATGAAGATAAGTGCATCAATTTGTTGTGTTCTCTACAAGATTCGTGGGATAGTCTGGTTATTGCAACAGGTAGTAATGTAACTGCCTTGGAGTTTGATGAAATAGTCTCATCCTTGCTGATGGAGGAGATGATAAGGAAAAATATGGAGAGCCAGAATGGTGATGCCTTATTTGGATGAGGATGGTCCCAGAACAGAAACAAAAATAAGTCATCGAGTGGGAGATCTAAATCTAGATGGAGATCTAAATCTTCAGGAAAACCTGTAAAGGTGGTGTGCTAGAAATGTGGAAAGGAAGGGTACTACAAAAGGGACTGTAAATCTAAAGCTCCTGACAAAGGAAAGGGATCTGATGATGCTCCTTCTGTAGAGGCAAAAACCACCTTATATGAAGGTGGGGATGTGTACTTGGCTTCCTCAAGTACACATGTAGATCACGAGGCATGGCTGATTGACCCAGGTGCATCCTTTCACTTCACTTCCCATAGAGAGTGGTTCTATGAGTATGAGAAATATGATAGTGGTGATGTCTTCTTGGGAGATGACAGGAAGGCTAGAATCATTGGTCGTGGAAAAGTAAAGTTGAAGTTGCAAGGTGGAATGGTTAGAACACTTGCGAGTGTTCTGCATATTCCTACATTGGCCAGAAATCTAATTTCCGTAAGCAAGCTGGATGATGCAGGTGTAAAAACAGTGTTAGAGAAATATACCTACAAAAAGGTTTGGGGAGCACTTTTATTGATGTGGGGAATTAGGATTGGAACTCTGTACAAGTTGCAAGGTAGCACTATTATTGATGGGTGCAACAGCTCTGTGGTTCTTGAAAGTGGAGCAGAAAATTTAGTGGTCTCTGGAGAGAAGACCATGTTGTGGCATCAAAGGCTTGGACATATTGGAGAGAAGGGTGTTTGAATACTTCATTAAAAGGTATGGTAGAAGGTATGTGTAATAGCTCTCTGGATTTTGATTTCTGTGAAAATTGTGTATATGGGAAGCAGAATTGGGTGAGTTTCCCCTCTGGTGGTAAGAGGGCGAAATAGATATTAGAGCTTGTGCACAGTGATGTGTTCAGATGTGCGAAGGTTCCATCACTGGGTAAGTCTATGTACTATGTATCATTTATAGAACTTCTCAAGGAATACATGGATATATTTCCTTCAGAAGAAATCTGAAGTCTTTGACAGGTTTAAAGAATTTAAGGCTCTGGTGGAAAACTAGACAGAGAAGAAGATAAAGGTGCTAAGGACAGATAACGGTGGAGAGTTTTGCAATAAAGAATTTGAATAATTCTATAAGAAGTGTGGTATAGCACGGAAGAATAATACTCCATATACACCTCAGCAAAATGGAGTTACAGAAAGAATGAACAAGATGTTGATGGAAAGAGCAAGAAGCATGCTCAATGGTGTCGGGTTAGGACAGGAATTCTGGGCAGAGGCAGTGGAGACAACATGTTACCTGGTCAATAGGTCACCTTCATCAGCGTTGGAGGATAAGACTCCACAAGAGTAATGAACTGGTAAGAAACCCTCTCTTTGTACATCTTCTAAAGGAGAAACGAACCAAGTTGGATAGTAAATCTGAAAAGTGCATCTTTATTGGGTATAAGGATGGTTTAAAGGGTTATAAGCTTTGGAACATAGTAATAAGGAAGGTTGTGTACAACCGAGATGTGGTGTTCAGAGATGTGAAATATGTTACTAAACATGAAGTCCAACCAAAGGAACCTGAGAAGATAGAGTTTGAGATAAAGGAGGAAGAATCAGACTCTACAGCAGAGGAGGAATTAGAAGATGAAGAGCCACAAACTCTAGGTGTGAGAAGATCAGTTTGAGAAAGAAGGCAGCCAGAAATGTATAGTCCATTTGCATTCTATTCAAATTATTTATCTATTATTGATGATGATCCCATAATTGTGAAGGAAGCAATAGATTCAGAGGATGGAAAACTCTGGAAAAAGGCCATGGTTGATGGAATGGCATCTTTTTACAAAAATGAGGCTTGGGATCTGGTGGAGTTGCTGGTTGGAAGGAAACCCATTGGCAACAAATGGGTGTTCAAGAAGAAGACAAATGCAGAAGGAAAGGTGAAGACATACGAAGCTCAGTTAGTAGCAAAAGGCTATTCCTAGGTGCGGGGAATTGATTTCAGTGATATTTTTTCTCTTGTTGTGAAGGTAACTTCTATTAGATTAGCTTTATCTATTTATACTACTTTTGATTTTGAGATAGAATAGATGGATGTGAAGACAACATTTCTTCATGGGAATCTAGAAGAGGAGATCTACATGAAGCAACCTGAAGGCTTTGTGGTGAAGGGTAAGAAAGAACTGGTATACAAGTTAAAGAAGTCTGTGTATGGGTTAAAACAGTCACCAAGGATGTGGTATCAGAAATTTGATACATTTATATGGGGACTTGGCTTTACCAGAAGTAAAGAAGATCATTGTGCATATTTTAAATTAATTGGTGACCATGTTATTTATCTAGTCTTGTATGTAGATGATATGTTGTTGGTTGGAAATCACAAAGAAATTATCCAGGATTTGAAGACCAATTTGTCCTCCAAATTTGACACGAAAGATCTTGGTGTTGCAAACTATATTTTTTGCATGGAAATTAAAAGAGATCGGACAAAGAGAAAGCTCTGATTAAACCATAGGAAGTATGTCGAGACAATATTGCAGAGGTTTAATATGCAGGATAGTAAACTGGTGAAGGTTCCTATTCCTATTGGTGTAAATTTATCTACAGAACTGTGTCCCAAGAAACAAGAAGAGGAAGAGAACATGTCCCATGTTCCATATGCAAGTGCAGTCAGTAGCCTAATGTATGCGATGGTTTGTACTAGACCAGACATTGCACATGTAATGGGAGTTTTAAGCAGATTTATGTCAAAACCAGGGAAGGAGCACTGCACAGTAGTGAAGCAGGTTTTCAAGTATTTGCGTGGCACTAGTGATTATGGTTTGTTCTACCAAGGAAGACTAGGATTGGACAAAGTGTTTGATATTCATGGCTTTGTTGATGCAGACTGGGCTGGAGATATAGATCAAAGAAGATCTACAAGTGGGTATGTGTTTAACCTATTTCGAGGTGCAGTCAGTTGGATGAGTAAGAAACAATATGTAGTGGCACTATCAACTACAGATGTAGAATACATGGCAGCCACTCATGCAAGCAAGGAAGCAGTTTGGTTGCAGAGATTTTGTTCAAATATGGGGTTACTATAGGGAGCTATAATGATAGACTATGATAGCCAAAGTGAAATTTTCTTGGCAAAGAACCCTACATATCATTCAAAGACAAAGCACATTGATGT
>APFE031434289.1:17304-56407 GCA_000404065.3 Pinus taeda
GGTATTGGATGCTTCAACATGTATAAATATGTATTGTAACATTGAAAGGAACATAATTAAAAATCAAGCTGGTAGTCTAGGTTTTGGGATCCAGGGGAAAATCTTTGTGTATATGTGTTTTATGTGTTATGCTCTCGCATTGTGTATTTTCTATGTTTTAGAATTTGTATGCAAGTAATTTATTTATGGGGTTAAAACCTACAATGGGTTGATGTTAATTTTAGGTATGTTCTATGCTAGAGAAATTTATTTCAATTTTCATAGTTAGCTCAATATGTTTTCCAGATTAGTAATCACATTAGCATTAAAGTAAACTGCAGATAGAACATAAATATAAATCACAGAAGACAAGCCAAGACAAGAGGACATAGGATGTGGCGCTAGCTAGGGACAAACTCCACAATGTGGGGAAACCCTTGATCAATTCTTCTTTTATGTTCTTCAAAGTTCAGCAGAGAAAGTGAGAGAGATAGTACATTTACAATAAAAGTCAGCATTTTGAATTTTGATATCTGCAGAGATCAGTTGAAGACATATTTCTTCAACTGATTCTCTAAGGTGACTCCTTCACTTATCATAGTGTTGCCTCTCATCCATTTTCTGCAAATAACTATGTGATATCATGATGTACCATCGTAGTGTTGAGCCTTGATGACTAAGCTACTCTCATCTGCTCTCATCATCATGCTACTCATTATTCATCATGACCATTGTGCTACATCTTCCATGATCTCATTCATCATCATGCGATCCTTGTCACTGTTCTTCGAAACATGTTGAGACTGCCTTATGCTAGATCTGAATACGTATGTTAAGGATCTCCACATTAAATCCTTATCTCATCATCAAGTCATAGCAATACTGTACTATATATATATATATATATATATATATATATGGATAATAGGTTTCTATGTTATCCAATGACAAGTCTGCTACAGGACTGCCACCGAAATTAAGACTACTCCTTGTCATATGAAGATTGCCATGCCGAGAATGGATAGGCTTTAGTTCCATGGTTTCTTAACCCATCGAAGGAGACAACTAAACTCATTACAACTCCATGACCTTGACTGTGACTTTGCTTAACTGCGACTCTCTGCGGCTTCATGCATTTACAGTGGCTCCATGCATTGAATGTAGCTTCATGCATTGACTGCAGCCTCATGTCTTGACAATGGTTCTTCTTCATAACTGCGACTACGTATAAAGAGTCTCCATTGCTGTGTATATGCAAGTGTTTCCATGATAGTGTATTGTGTCTCCATGCTATGCATTCTTGTTGTGTATATCATGGCATCGTATAGAGTCTCCATGCTGTAGATCTCCATTGCTGCGTATGTCCATATGTCATGATAGCATATTTGTTGTGCTCTTCATGCATTAAAGTATCTCTATGACCAACGTATAACATCCTCTATGAACAATGCATAACATCCACAATGACTAGCGTATAACATCCACTATGAACAACGTATAAAGTCCACAATGACCAGCATATCACATCCACTATGAACAATGTATAAAGATAGTGTATAAGGTCTCCATGATTTGCGTATAAGAAGTCCCCATGATCTGTGTCTGAGTGTCTCCATGACCTATATATAATTGTCTTTATGACCTGCGACTAGGGCATGTTTGTACTGTGGCTAGAGCATCATACACTATTGTATACTCTCAGCGTTTCTCCTTCTCCAAAACCCGAAAGACATGCAGAGTAGATGACATGAAGAGTGCGTCAAAATGAATTCAAATCCTCTTCTATTTATACTAAAATGTGGATGACGAATAGACATATTTATTGGGCTTCTGAGCCTACATAAGATGTTGGCCAACTTGACATTATGTCTTATAACACAAATAAATTCATAACTCCAAGAATACTTGTCGGAATCGGATGATCTTTAGATCAATCCTACACCTCTCGATGAGTGGGATCTAATAAAAATATCAGCTACCATAAATAGGATGACCCACATGGAGTTTTACCCTAGTTTCCAATTTTAACACTCCCTCTCAACTAGTGAGAACTCCATCCGCTGATCCATATATTCGATTGTACTATCTTTACCATCAGTGCCCTGCACTACTCTGCTCAGCTCTGCTTTTCTCAACTCTGCTTAGATCTGCTCTACTGAACCATGACAAAGAAGAATTGATCGAGGATGTATCATATCATCCTCCACTAACCCAAAGTCAGTCTCAGAGTGTGTACCACTAGTCCCAGACTAGTCCTCAACCGACCTGGAGTCAGTGTTATAGTATGTACCACTCTCACTGGTCCAATACCAGTCCTCTACTGACTCGAAGTCAGTCTCAGAGTATGTATCACTAGTCCCAGACCAGTCCTTGACCAACCCGAAATCTGTTTCATAGTGGGTACAACTCCTACCACTGGTCCCAGACCAGTATCATTGATTCCAGACCAATGAAGGTCATCATAGCATAGGGAGTATGATAGATACGACGATGCGTCCATCGGTACTACTACAGTCCCTATCCTCATTTCCATTCTCATTGATCAGATGAGAGGTACTTCCCATGAGTCCCGAACTATATGGGTAGGATGCCTCGTTAGGAGAATTAATCATTCTGTCCACAGTAGAACGAATCATCCTATCCCATAAGAGAGCAAATCATCTTGTCCATAGGAGAGCGAATCATCCTATCCATAGGAGAGTGAATCATCCTGTCCCACAAGAGAACGAATAATCTTGTCCACAGGAGAGTGAATAATCCTGTCCAGAGGAGAGCGAATCATCTTGTCCCACAAGAGAGAAAATCATCTTGTCCACAAGAGAGCGAATCATCCTGTCCACATGAGAGAGAATCATCCTGTCCATAGGAGAGAGAATCATCCTGTCCATAGGAGAGAGAATCATCTTGTCCCATAAGAGAGCGAATCATCCTATCCCATAAGAGAGCGAATCATCTTGTCCATAATTTCCATGGAGAACACATCATCCAGGCCCACAGGAGAACTAATCATCCTGTTCACAGTGCACCACTAGGGAAGGGTGAGTCGCCATGTGGTCGTATGTTTCTCTGATAAGAACCCCAAGCCCCCAGAGCTCCTAGAGCTCAATGTGTGCAACATGCAGGACCCTTTTACAAGGGTCTCTTGATGACTCTAAGTCATTCAGGAAAATCATAGATTTGATCTTTCCCCCAGTGCTTAGGCAAAGCGTAGTGACTTGTACATCATCTGGAGCTTCCTTGCTCATTGACTTACCATATCCCATTTAAGGTAATATCTAATGTCTTTCTGCTAGAGTAATAATCGAATACGGGATTCCTCAATAATCGAATCCCACCTCTAGTTGTCAGAGAGAATCACAGTGGTATTCATCATGTGTACAAACAGCTCATTTAAGAGATTCTGCAATCATGTAGCTATGTATTCGGTCTCAGCAGTGCTTATAGCAACCGACTTCTGCTTCCTACTCATCCATGATATCGAATCATAATCCAAAGAGAACCAGCACTGAGAAGTGCTCTAGTGTTCCTCCACATTGCCTTCCCAGTCAACATTCGAATAATCTTACAGTTTTATATTTTCAGTAGTGTATCACAATCCATGAGAGATTGTGCCCTGAAGACATCTCAGAAGATTATTGGCACCAATCTAGTGAGGCTCAACCAAATATGAGCTCACCATGCTAATTGAAAAACATATGTCTGGATAGAAGTTCACCAATAACATCAATGTGAATGAGTTTATGAGACTCGGAGGCATTTCCGAAATCTGTTCTGACATCATCACCATATAACATCTGAAAGTTAAGATCCTTGAGGTAGTCATGGGCTTGCACTTTATCATTCGATATACGGAATCCAACTGCATCTTAATTCTGCAAATGAGAGGGTCTGCACCTGTCAGAAATAGGTCATCCTCATAAGGTGACGGTATGAGAGGTTTATCATCCACAACCTTCAGGTAATGGTTTGGATCGGTTTCACTCCTAGTGAATCTCAGCTTCATCATATAGCTATCGATGCTCTCATACTATGCTTGAGGTGTTTTTCTTCAAGCCATAGAGGGATTTCTTATACCTATATACATGAGATTCCCGATCATGAATCTCAAACTCCTCGGGTTGTTCCAAACCCGAGGACCTACTACATTAGGGGAATGGTCCCATTTTAAGATTTTCCTTTGGTACATCTCAAACATGTACGTTCATGCTTTTTTTGAATTCAGGCATCCCTGACACCATCTAACTCATAGACCTCTGGTGCTATGTTAATGGACATGGTCCCCAGTGGACTTCTTGCAACTTGATACAACCCTGAACTCAAGAACATATTTGAAAAATATATTTTCAAACACGTACCTTTCCATCGATGAGTGCCACCCTATAACCTTTGAATTCCATCACTGAAATGGACACCAGGTTCTTCTTGCGATCAGGTACATAAAATAGATTCTATAAATGAATCGAGTTACCCTCATTCAATTGAGGGGTAACATTCCCTACACCCTTTCTGGGATAGGTGGCATCGGCTCCAAGTATAATCCCATGATTGTTTCCATCTCTACCAAATTAGAGAGTGCACCCTTCTATCTGATGAAGTACCTGGGGTTCCTTGCTTTCTTTGAAGAGTTGACCATTTCCTTGATGACTTGCATTACCAGTCATTCTTTTGATCATTGAAGATGTCGCTGGAATGATTGTTATCTTCATCAAGAGATGTGTCTCTACCATTCAGACACTCCTTCGCATAATGGCCAAACTTATTGCAACCAAGGCATTCACCTCTCCTTCCACCCTTAGATCCGAACTTCCCAATGAAGTGATCTTTAAGTAGGCCATTAGAAACTTCCACTGTGCCATTCTGATAATATTCTCTGCTTCCACTTCACCCTTGGTGAATTTGAAGAGGGATGAGGAAACCCATTGAACCTTTTGTCTTTTCCCAATTGTCTTCGATGATTTCTCTTTCACTCTTGCTTGGGCATTGTCTTCACCTCAGCTCTGATTCCATGTTGATTTTAGGTATGTTTTATGCTAGAGCAATTTATTTCAATTTTCACAATTAGCTCAATAACTTTTCCAGATTAGAAATCACATCGGCATTAAAGTAAACTACAGATAGAACATAGATATAAATCGCAAAAGACAAGCCAAGACAAGAGGACACAGGATGTGTCGCTAACTAGGGACAAACCCCACAATGTGGGGAAACCCTTGATCAATTATTCTTTTATGTTCTTCAAAGTTCAGCAGAGAAAGTGAGAGAGATAGTACATTTACAATAGAAGTCAACATTTTGACTTTTGATATCTGCAAAGATCAGTTGAAGAAATATTGCTTCAACTGATTCTCTAAGGTGGCTCCTTCACCTATCATAGTGTTGCCTCTCATCCGTTTTTTGCACATAACTATGTGATATCATGATGTACCATGATAGTGTTGACCCTTGATGACTGAGTTGCTCTCATCTGCTCTCATTATCATGCTACTCATTATTTATCATGCCCACTGTGCTACATCTTCCATGATCTCATTCATCATCATGTGATCCTTGTCATTGTTCTTTGAAACATGTTGAGACTGCCTTATGCTAGATCTGAATACATATGCCAAGGAGATCCTCATTAAATCCTTATCTCATCATTGAGTCATAGCAAGACTGTAATATACATATATATTATATTATATATATATATATATATATATATATATATATATATAATATATTATAAATATATTATTATATATATATATATATATTATATATATATATATATAGATAGATAGATAGCGAGAGAGAGAGAGAGAGAGAGAGAGAGAGAGAGAGAGAGAGAGAGAATAGGTTTCTCTGTTATCCAGTGACAAGTTTGCTACAGGACTGCCACTAAAATTAAGACTACTCCTTGTCATATCAAGATTTCCATGCCAAGAATGGATAGGCTTTAGTTCCATGGTTTCTTAACCCAACCAAGGAGACAACTAAACTCACTATAGCTCCATGACCTTGACTGTGACTCCATTTGACTGTGACTTTGCTTAACTGCAGCTCTCTGCAGCTTCATGCCTTTACAACGACTCCATGCATTGAATGTGGCTTCATGTTGCAGCTTCATGCATTGACTATGGCCTCATGTCTTGAAAGTGGTTCTTCTTCATAACAGTGACTGTGTATAAAGAGTCTCCATTGTTGCGTATATGCAAGTGTTTCCATGACAGTGTATTGCATCTCCATGCTATGCATTCTTGCTGCGTATATCATGAAAGCGTATAGAGTCTCCATGTTGTAGATCTCCATTGCTTCGTATGTCCGTATGTCATGACAGCGTATTTGTTGTGCTCTTCATGCGTTAAAGTGTCTCTATGACCAGCATATAACATCCTCTATGAACAGTGTATAACATCCACAATGACCAGCGTATAAAATCCACTATGAACAACATATAAAGTCCACAATGACCAGCATATAACATCCACTATGAACAGTGTATAAAGATAGTGTATAAGGTCTCCATGATTGTCTTATGAGTGTCTCCATGACCTGTACATAAGTTTCTTTATGACCTGCGTATGTCCTATCTTTATGACCTGTGGCTAGGGCATCATCCACTAGCGTATACTCTTAGCCTTTCTCCTTCCCCAAAAACCGAAAGACTTGGAGAGGAGATCACATGAAGAGTGTGTGAAAATGACTTCAAATCCTCTTCTATCTATACTAAAACGTGGATGATGAATAGACATGTATATTGGGCTTCTGAACCTACATAATATGTTGGTTGACTTGACAATATGCCTTATAACACAAATAAATTCATAAATCCATGAATACTTGTCCGAATCGGATGATCCTTAGATCAATCCTACACCTCTCGATGAGAGGGATCCAATAAAAATATCAGCTGCTATAAATGAGATGACCCACATGGAGTTTGGCCCTAGTTTCCAATTTTAATAGTTGATAAGGATCCTCATTGAGGATGCCGTCCAAAATGTCAGGATGCCTATAACATGGTCAGTCTTCAAATACTTCCCAGTAGAGGATGACATCAAAACCCACACCTATAATGTTAGTCCTTCTATCAGTGAGGTGGAGGCAAAGCAAGAATAAGAAGATACGGAGCTAGATGGGGATGAGATGGATGAAGAAGAAACTAATAAAGAGGAACATGATGAAGTAGAAAAGAAGGAGGATGATGTTGAAACAAAGGAAGAAATGAAGGAAGAAACTGATGGAGATGAGAAAAAAAGAAAGAGGAAGAAGATAAGAAAAACGAAGAGGAATAAGGGATTGAAGTGAAGCTCGAGGAGATGGGAAAATAGCTAAGAGGCTTAAGGGAAAAGCATGGATGAGAGGATGGCTGCAGGAAAGGGAAAACCAAATAGCATGTATGGCCAGTGTTAGGTCCCTATACTACTAGTGTAACCCCTTATTGTTATTAGTACAACCCCCTTATTATATTGTTGTGACCATATAGTCCCCATATTGTTATTATTGTTCCCCATAGAGGCCCACAATATTTATTATTGTGCCCTTACATTATTATTGTTATGTCCGCTCTAATTATATTATGACCCCTTAGACTCCTATATAAAGAAAGGAGGTCTTGTCATTTGTATCATCTAAGAATTGTTCATTTGTGTAATGTAAAGGAGGTTGCCCACTCGAAGAGGCTGAATTAAAAGGCGTTGATCTATCTTTTCTATCTTTTTGTGAGTTGGTTTCATAACATTTGGTATTAGAGCTTTCGATTCTAGGGTTTCGCTGCTCCTAAATAGGTCATCATGGCATTTTCACTATAACATTTTCACTATGAAGTTTCAGATGCCAAAAAAATAACCCATTTGAGAAGAAATAAGTCTAAACCTCGAGTCCAAATTTTAGATCTTGTCTCACTACATTTTTGAAGATATAATCTGAGGAAGTTAGGGCTTTTGCAAGCTCCAGAATTTCAACTAAAACAAGTCATAGTGGGATTCTCGCTATAACTCTTTCGCTACAAAGTTATAGAAGCTAATACAAAAACCCATTTGAGAAGAAAATAGTCTCAACCTCTACTCTGAGATTCAAATCTTGTCTCGCTATAGTTTCGAAGATATAGGCTAAGGAAGTTAGGGTTTTGGCAGACCCCTGAATTACATTCTAAACAGGCGACTGGGGGAAATCATCATAGCATTTTTTTTTATCATCAGATTGAAATTTCGTAAGAAGTTTCAGAAAGAGGACTTCCTATAACTTTTTTCATATCCATTTCAGGTACTAAGGTCGAAATAATGAGACGTGGCATGTCGTACAATTTTGGTCTATTGAACTAGTCTATAATCAGGACACCGTGGGATATTTGACATAACTCTTTATTGGATAATCAAATTGTGATCAGACTTGTGGGGTTAGAAAGAGAACTCATAGAGCTTCCACAGGAAGAAATCACAGAACTTGGAGATTTTAAATTATAGAGTTACAGTCGTTTCAAGATTGATCTCCTAAAATCATGAAAAATATAGATGAGGAAGTTTGATGGCAAGGATCCGGTAAATTGGATACTACATATGGAGAAATATTTTTATTTACATCGTGTACCACTATTACAAAAGGTATGTATTGCATCTTCATATTTATACCAAGATCAATTTTTATGGTATAAAGGGCTTTGTTCTCCTAAACCACTTGTTACGTGGTCAATTTTCACGGAGTAACTTATAGCACATTATGAGGATACAAAGAGAAACACCTTCTTTAGCCAATTGATAAATCTCAAACAAAAGTGTTCAATGGCAGAGCATGTTGAGGAATTTTAAAAATTGAATATAAAGGTAAATGATATTCCGGAGAATCAAAGGATTGATGTCTTCATAGGTACTTTAAAGGATAACATTCAACATGAGGTTCATCTTTGGGAACCTAATTCATTGGAGAAGGCATTCAGGTGGACAAGAAAAATTGAAAGCAAAATTATGGAAACAAGGAATCTTGCCACTCATGACTATAAAGGTGAAAGTGTTGTTTCTCCTAGCCTTCCACAACATACAAGGTTTACACCACAACAATTGTAAGAAAAAAGAGAAAAAGGGCTTTGTTACAATTGTGATAAAAAATACATTAAAGGTCATAAGTGTGCTGAGAAGAAATTATTTTACATTGGTTGTGGAGAGGACGAAGAAAAGGATCAAGAAACGTCAAAAGAGGAGTATATACACCAGGAACCAACCCCAGAGAAAGAAGAAATGAATTTGACCACATCTTGTAAAGCATTGGAAATAATTACTACTCCTCAAACTCTTAAGATAGAAGGACATATCAAGAAGAAAAAGGTTCAAGAAGTGAAAGACCACATCAAGAAAGAAGAAATGGATCCGACCATATCTTGTAATGCAATGGCTGAAATTACCACTTCTCAAACTATAATGATAGAAGGACATATCAAGAAGAAAAAGGTTCAAGAAGTGAAAGATCACATCGAGAAGAAGAAATGAATCCAACCATATCTTGTAATGCATTGGATGGATTTACCACTCCTCAAACTATCAATATAGAAGGACATATCAAGAAGAAAAATGTTCAAGAATTGAAAGATCACATCAAGTCTCAAGAAAACAATCCAACCATATCTTGAAATGCATTGGAAGAAATTACCACTCCTCAAAATATCAAGATAGAAGGACATATCAAGAAGAAAAAGGTAAGAGTGTTGATTGATTCGAGCAGTACCCATAATTTTATTGATTGTAAGATAGCCAAGGAATTGAATTTCTTCCTATATCCAGCACCGGAGTGTCAAGTGATGGTTGCAAGTGGAGGAACCATAAATTACTTTGGAATGTGCCATAATATCAAGCTATCGATGGGAGAATATGTATTGAATAGCCAAATGTTTTCCATTCCAATGGGTGGTGTTGATGTTTTACTAGGACTCCAATGGCTACAATCGTTGGGTACGATAGCTTTTAATTTTCAAGAAAATTTCTTGAATTTTTTTTGGGGAGGAAAGGAAGTTGAATTGAGGGGTATCAAAGGAAAACCTGGAAAGATAATCAATGCTAATAGCATGAAAAAGCTTCTAAATAAAGAACAATGGGGTGTAATTGCACAATTATGTTCACTAGAAGATCCCACATCGAAATCATGTATTTCTCCAAATCTCCAAAATGTTTTGGACAATCATTCCAAGGTATTTGAGACTCCCTAACATATCCCACCTATTCGTGATCATGATCATGCTATTCATTTGATTCCACGAAGTGTTCCTCCAAAGATAAAGCCTTACATATATCCATATGCCCAAAGGAGTGGGAACTCATTCAAAAGTTGCAGAATATCCCAGTTCAAACAATATTGCAAGAACTTGACAAGGAAGGAAAAATCATATTGGAACCCGAAGTAGTCACAAAACTGAGAAATTGAAAGCTACGAAATAGATCAATTTCAGAGTATCTCATAAAGTGGAAGAACTTACCTGCTAAAGATTCCACATGGGAGGACAAGAATTTATACAGAAGCATCAAGAACTACTCAAGCATTGAGGACAACACTTTTTGAAGGAGAGGGGCATGTTAGGTCCCTATAATACTAGTGTAACCCCTTATTTTTATTAGTACAACCCCCTTATTATATTGTTGTGTCCATGTATTTCCCATATTGTTATTATTGTGCTCCATAGAAGCCCAATATTGTTATTATTGTGCCCTTACATTATTTTTACTATGTCGGCTCTGATTATATTATGACCCCTTCGACTCCTATATATAGAAAGGAGGTCTTGTCATTTGTATCATCTAATAATTGTTCATTTGTGTAATGTAAAGGAGGTTGCCCCCTTGAATAGGCTGAATTATAAGGCATTGATCTATCTTTTCTATATTTTTGTGAGCTAGTTTCATAACAGCCAACCTCTCCTTGGAGGCCATCCAATGTAGGATGCCAACTAAATCCTATGCTCTTTACCTTAGATAACAATGGCTACAATTTCATATTAAAACACTAGCAGAAAGGGGTCCCATGCCATTTCAAGAATACAGGAAGATTATTGATCTTTATGATCAAGGTACACTAGAGGATAGGGCCAAAATGGCTGAATTTTACTTGAACAACAAGGCCCTCACAGACAAGAATGTTTGGGATCCTAATTCTGAGCTAGGAGATCTGCAATTAATGGCGTTGGCGTCATGGATGAACCATGAGGAGTCAAAGGTGGAAGAGATGAAAAGAATATTGACTAGATAGCATAATTAACCTCTTTTCACCAGATCCAATTAATCAAATCCCAAGGCCCTAATCAACACCCATAATCTAATTGCAAATGATCCTCAGCTAGCACCTAGATATTTTGTTTCCCAAGAGCAAGCAATTTCACATTTTGAGGATATGTTTAGGCTACTAGGAGATAATAGTATACATTCCTACTCAAGGAGATGGAACACACTACCACACAGCTTGAAGATCAGAGAATATCACTCCCCTAAAAGGTCGAGAGAGGCACTCAACAGGACACCCATGTATGAGCAATCAATACAAAGGTTGAAGGTCAATTGGATAGGCCTAAAAATCAATCCACCACTACTACTAGGAATGCTAGAAGGAGAAAACAAGAAGAGGAAAAGAGGCAGTGGGAAGAAGTAGAGAGGAAAATAGGCTTATATGCACAAGAAGAAGAGACCACAACAGAGGCATGGGATGTCAGAGAAGCTACTAGAGCCATGAAGGACATGGACATTGACTAAGTTGCTCAGAGGATGAGCAACCCTTTCAATAGGGGGTGATGATGAGCCTCATCATTCGGTAATTATATGGGCCTTAATTCACCTCCTAGCTTAGTCAAACCAACTATTCTCACAACTTACTGCATACTTTTGATTATATTTTGTTAATGAGATGAGTTAGAGTTGGATATTTTGCTTTGTGGTCTAATGTGCATGTAATGCCAGATTATAGGACAAAAGCAAGGAATTTTAGCAAACACCTGGGTCAAAACTCGAATGGGACAAGGGAGAGGAATTATAGGAGGGAAATCCTCCTCATTTACTAGCCCCCATTCAAATATTCCTCCATCAGCTTAGAGTGCAAACAACCAAATCATGAGGACTAGAAGCTTGCCGAGCAAGTAAAAGTCAAAGCACCAGTTTATCTCGAGTTTCAGAGCTAAGCCTCCCTAATTTTAAGGAAGTCGTTGGAGACTTTAGTCGTATAAGTAGAGAGGCCTAGGAGCTCAGTAGGATTCAAACTTTTTATTGTAAAACTTTACTTTATTTTCAAGTTGTAAGACTTGTGACAGTTGTTGATGTAATCCATTGTTTTGATAATAAGAATGAGTTTTGTTTTGAGCCAACACTAAGTTTACTCAGAGGGCTGAAGCTCTTGGTTTAGGGCCCAACCCTAGCAGCTAAGGCTCCTCTTTACTATACATGTATGCTAGCGTAGATTCATGGTTTAATCATTCATTTTCTTAAGTAGATGCATTTTCATTACAACAGGGTAGCACATAGATTCATGGTTTAATTGTTCATTTTCTTAAGTAGATGCATTTCCATTACAACAGTGTAGTGTATAGATTCATGGTTTAATCGTTCAATTTCTTGAGTAGCTGCATTACCATTACAACAGTATAGCGTAGATTGGTTGTGTTTTTGTTTGCTTTTGTTTATGCCTTTTTCTTCAGTTAGTAGGTTAGCAAGGATTATACCCGTAGATTTCCTTTCACAATAACCCTAACCAACCACCGTCAACCGCATGTCACATAGCTTCTTTTTATTCATTTTAACATTTGACTTTATGCACTCCAGATCTCCATCATCGATCTATCTAGCTTGTTCTAAAGACTTTTGTGAATTCTTGCACCTACTTTATGTGCTCCAGATATCCACCATTGATCTGTTGCACCCTCGATCCAATGGATATCGCGTAATCTCACGTGAGTTATTGCATGACTGATACCCAAATGAGAGCATGTGAGAAAAGTGGATTTCCTATGCTATGTGTCATTAACTTAAGCTAATCGCATAAAATTTAGAAATATAGCTTACAACCGTTAGGGCATGCGAGATACTGCTTACCACCTTTATTCATTTCCTCATTTGACTTTAGGCACTCCCCATCTCCACCGTTGATCTACCTCGCTTAATCCAATGATTATTGTGTCACTCGATAGCCAACTAGCTTGGCTGATCTCCACCATTGATCAACCCCACCCGATCCAACAACTATCGTGCAAGCTCATGCGGACCCTTGCATGGCTGATATCCACCTGAGAGCACACGAGAAAATTGGTTTTCTCGTGCTACGTGTCACCCAGTTAGGATAATCGCATAAAATTTTGGAATTCCACTTACAACCTTGAGGGTGCGCAAGAAACTTCTTACCACCTATGGAAACCTGCTCCATCATTCTACACGTTTTACCTGTGATAAGATCTTTGTTACTCATTCTCCATCAATCTTGTCCATCCATCTATTCACTTAAATCTCCGTAATAAGATCTATGCCACTTATCTTTTATTTATTATATTCGTTGATCTATTCACTTAATCTTCGCGATAATATCTCTACCACTCATATTTCATTAGTCCTATTTGTTCATCTGTTCACTAAATCGCTAACAATAAGATCTCTGCCACTCATCTTTCATTAACCCTGTTCGTTCATCTATTCACTAAATCACTTGCGATAAGATCTTTGCCATTCATCTTCTGATTAGTCCTACTCTTCCACCTCTTGACTTAACCTCCCACGATAAAATCTTTGCCATTCATCTCCTGTCATCCTTATTCATCCATCTATTCATGTAATCTTCTGCGATAAGATCTCTGCTACTCATCTCCTATTAATACTATTCCTGATCGATCCAATGGATCCTATGCACTTTTGCTTCGTTACATCCTCCTTTCACTGATTTTGATCTTCGCTTGCTCTTCTATTTGACTCCTTGCATGCTTGATTTTACCAAAACACCAAAAACGTGAAAACAAACTTACTTTAGTTTCCTTGCTTACACATTAGTTTGGTTTGATGCTCTTTATTTTTGTAACTTAGATAGCAGCATTAAGTTAGTGTTGATTTAGCAATTCTTCTTAGTTTAGTTGTTTAAATGGTTAATTAGGATATGGTGTGATTTAGCATTGCATGTTGTTTTCTTCATTACTGTAGTAGAGTAGCTCTTTTGAATAGATTTTCTCTTCTTCCATTAAAGAATCAAGATTCTTCTGTCTATAGAAGTCTGGCTTGGAACCCCTGGGGTCTTTTTCCAGATGAACAAGTGAAAACAGGTAGGACCTTCACTTCTACTTGTGCATGTAGCACTGTCACCTTCAAGTTTGTACGAACCCCTGGTTAATAAGTAAATATGGTAGCCCAGGAGTTGCAGCATCCTTGATACAATATTGGCACTCATCAGTGACCAACAAATTTAAGGAGTATATGAGTCAACATTACGCTTTTTCAGAGGATGGACAACAACATGAAGTTGTCATGAAGATTGTGGATGAATGAATATTTTTACAAAGCATGGAAGAAGGGAAGAATCCAAATCCTTCCAAATTAAAGAAGTAGGCACCATTATCTCATAAAAATAAAAATCATAGAGAGGTTTCCCAAAAAGAGAATGAGAATAAGGTATTTATAAGGAAAATTGAAGACATTTAGAAAAATTGTGAAGGAACTTCTAATAAAGAGGAATGGAAACACACAACTATTAAGTTGTCATAATGTGAAAGGGAATTGAATTTTTTAGAGGACTAGTTGGATAATACCAAGATTGAGAAAGACTAAATAGGGCCTGCAACCAAAGAATTAAAAGAAGATGATGTTCTTGAAGCATCCAAATTGCATGGTACTTTGCGTGGTAAACATACTATTTGAAGCACAATTGTGTGTGTAGAGAAAGGGAAATAGGAGTTTCCAAAATAAGGAAAATAGTAGAAGGGGCATGAGACAAGTTTGTATCATATGAATTTACTTCATTTCCAATCAAGAAGTGGAGGAAAGAATATGAGAATGGAAAGTTGCTAGCAATTTAAAATTATGTATTTTGTTTACTACTATAAGGGTGGAGAAAATGGAAGCCATATAATGAGGTCGAGAGTGAAGCCCTATAGTCTTCGAAGACATTGATGAGGTTTGTTAGTGTCAACAGTTTGAACCAACAAAGAAGAAACAACATGTACCAACAAGAAGGAAGATTAGATGCAAAGGGTGAGGAGGTAAGCATGCTGATGGAATAAGTGTCCAAAAGAACATACAATTAGAGGAGAAGGACAGTTAAAAACAAGTTAAATGGTGTATTGCAAAATCAAGTGTGGGATGTTCAAAAATTGAAGCGAAAATTAGAGAAACAAGAAAACCAAGCATATTAACAATAGCAACACTTTGTTTCTGATCCTAAAGGAATCATCACATTGAAGACATTTGACCAGAAGGTCAAACATTCTCCACCTAGGGAGTCTGATGCAGGAGAATCAACCCTAGGCATATCTTTTTGTTGGGAACCCAAAGGGGTTGTGTGTAAATTCTGAAGAGAATTTTTGTTTTCTCTCGCTTTTAATATGCATAAATTAGGAATTTGGAGTGTTTTTATCTAAGGCCTTGTGCTTCGAATCTAGAAAGAATATGGATCAATGCATTTTTAAGATATTTACGAGGAGTGGTTGTTTTGGCCAATTGGGCCTTTTTAAATAGTGCCAAGTGTCAAGTTGAGGTGTTCCCTTGATTTAGTGAATGGCCAAGTGGGCCTTTGCTAATGTAACAAGTGTTAGAGTTAGTTGTTGGGTAGTTTTAGACTAATAGACATATGTCCCAATTTGGATATTTTGTTAAGATATTCATGGGAAATAATATTGTATATGAAAGTATTTATATGGAAGAGAGGGACTAGCCCTCGAGGAAAATTAGGAGTCTAAGAGACAAAATATAGGAGTCTCTGGTTAAGATTAAAGTCAATTAAGAGAGACATTGGGTAGTGAGACTATTAGAGATTCCTGTAAAATATTTATGCTTGAGATATAACAAAAATATGGTTTTCTCCAGTCATTTCATGTGTTTAAATATTGATATTGATGCCTATGTAGAGTGGGGAGTGTTATCACCTAGATTGAACCTCAGGCTAAAGGGAGGCAAGCCAGGGTAACCACAAACCATGCTTAGCTAAGTAGCTAGCCCTACTAGGCTGGGAGAGGGCTCTCTCCGTAAGGATCTCAGCTAAAATGAATGGATATGGTAAAGGATATTAGGCTAGGTATAGTAGCACAAAATTTTTGATTGGATTTTGAAGGGGTTTTGCCGGATCAAGAGGAGCTGGACAGTTTAGGTCTAGGGAACTAGGTTAGAATTTCAGGGTTTTCAATGGGGCAAGTTAGGCATAGGATTTAACACTCAAGATATTGATGGTATGAGATGTTTTAGACTGGTGAGAAGCTAAGAAGGGCATGTGAAAACCATGAATCCTTCCTAGACTGCAGAAAACATGAAATGGTGAATGGTTTCCCAAGGCAGAGCACTGATGCAATGAATTCTACCTATCAAACTTGAAAACATTACTCTAGAAGAAATGAAATGATTGATGGAATACATAAAAAATATAAAAACATAATCACAGAAGAACAAACTATACTAAAACTCCATACCATAGGGATCTCGTAAAAATACTTGCAATTCTTATTAATCTCCTGACAAATTGCTTACAAAGGTGTACAATCAAGGTCTGAGCATCCAACTGAGTCCAACCCTCAAAAAATAGAAAGAAGAAGAAGATATAGACAAGTATTCAATCTCCTCCCATCCTCAGGGGTCGAATCGCTAAGATGAGTACTTAATCTAATTGATACTGAACAAGAAAAAGGAATATAGGCATCATCAACAACTTGCCTCTAAAAGTGAAAAACTGATTCATTTGAGCTCAAACTAACTCCTAAAGAAATGAATCTACCCCCTATCACTATTTTTCCATCATAATTACATTCCAATTTATCATTTACAATGGTAAATCATCCACCATGAAAGAGAATCCATGATTATAGTCAAAAACTAGAAAAATAGCAACCCTGAGCAAAAACTGTCAAAAGTGTAGCCCCATTGGCTAAAAGCGCAGCACCACTTTCAGGTGCTTTTTGGAGGGCTTCTGGGAATCCAAATTGAGCCCATGATAGCTCATTGGAAATGTATTCAAGTATACTTTTCAAAACACCTAGAATTTTTGGATTTGGAGCTCATTTGATCCTTCACAACTTGATTCTCCCAAGACTACTTCTATGTGTCCAAAAAGTGGCAGAAAGGTCATTTTTAGGATGTTTTTTGACCTTTTGGTGGACCAGTTCTACCCCAAAAACGTTGAAACTTGGTAGGGTTCATGTCCTCATCACTCTGAATCCAAGAGTGCAAACCATTTCTTTAATGGGTTCCCCTAGGAAAAATGCAGCATCGATGGCGCTATGCATATAAGCAGGTTTTTCTATGTATTAAATTCCAAAATTTGCAAATGAAAAAATTTGCTCCAATTTGCCCAAAATTGGTGAGAAGCACCATCATCAAGTGCTCTGATGAGCCAAGGAATATTTAGCAAGCATCCAAAGTCTATTCTCCTCTTTCTTTCCTTTCAAGGCCCGCCTTAGCCTAGTTTTCATTCTCTTGACCCTCATATTGCAAATCTTGTTTCAGGTCCTATAATGATAGGCCATGTGTCTAATCATCTGATTATCTCTGTTGGCCTTCCGTAGCAGCTTCTCAAGGTGTAGGTTGAATCTTTCAAGCCAAGTATCCCTATCATCTTCAATCTCCTACTCAATAGGAGTCAAAGTGACTTGTGCTTCTCTCCCACTTTATCATTTCAACTTGGGCATTTCTAGCTCCATGAGGACTTGTTTGTCACTCAATTGTTTGTTTTCTTGCTCCAAGTATGTAATGACATATTTTTCCCTCTCCAAATTGTCTGCCAAAGCTTTCACTTGAGATTCCCTTTCCCGTATGATGATGTATTTGATGGCTTCTTCATCCTAAGCCTGTAAGTCAATGATTTCAACCCCATGACATGTATAACGTTGCTTCAGCTCATCATTCTTAGTCAAGTCAAAGTCCCTTTCCTCCTCATCATCATCCGGCATATTTTCCTTTCCTTTGTGCAGATGTTGCACCTGTACCTACTGTGTCGATGAATAAGTCAAGGCCCCTTCCACATCCCATGGAGAAAACACTTTCCTATGAGCTGATGAAGAAGGAAAGACCCCTTCCACATTCTGTGGAGAAAACACTTGCCTATCTTCTGCAAATAATCATCTAGTGTCCCTCTGATATGTCATGTAAACAGGAACCTCAGTAGTTCTTGTCTCCTTGGCCACGTCATCTCTTTTCACTGGGCTAGAAGGTCCTCCTGCTTCTTGAGGCACTAGTGGACGAATTTGAGGACCCCTGAAGATCTCATGAGAAATAAAGGTCTCCCAAGAGATGTTGGGACTGAGATGATGTAGCATAATGACCTTGATCACGAAGTAATGATAAAGACTGCTCATGTGGTAAGGGTATGGCTTCCTTTGGAAAATATAAGCCATCTTCTGAATACTCCTGAACAAGTAGTAAGGGAGGTTTAACATTCTCACCCTGGTAAAATGCATGAGGAGCTTGATGTGATAAGTGTATAGCCTAGAGAATCTGCCCTCACAAGTGAAATACTTCGTGATGATTTTCATCATGGGGACATACTTGTTCTCAAGAAATACGAAAGGAAATAGTCTCTTCACCTCATTTCTATACTGGGGTTTGATATAAGGTTCATAATAGTACTCATCCAGATCCTAGCGCTTGAACCACTTCTCCCCTACATTAGGAATCCTAGTGGCATTTGAAATGATGGAAGATGAGATGGTGGAAGTTACCCGAGAAAGAGTCACCATATTGTCCTAAAGATGATTTACAAATATTCTAGTGAGATTTGGGTGATATTGAACTCTCTCTTCCTATTCACAGAATTCATAGCAGCCAAGGTATCTAAAACATGTGACAGCCAACTCAGAGGTCTGCAACTCCCTAAGGTTTGATGGCCCTTCTCTGATAATCCTGACCCCCTTGTGTGGTTTTCTCAATTGCACGGCTCTACTTTCTGAAATGTCACTACCCATGTTCTCCTCCTCATAGTCTCGGTCTTCGAGGTCCATGTTTGCAAGGTTGAGGTGTATGGAAATGAGGAATGAGGGGATAGAAGATGAGCTTGTGGCTAGGAAATGAATGGAGGAAGAGGGACAAAGGGGAATGTGAATGATATGTAATAGTGGTAAAGGGGAAAAAAGGATAGGGTGATAATGAAATAGGGATAGGGGAAGTTTAGGATTGTAGGGCTGGTTACTAGGATTAATAGTAGGGTTTAAGCATCGAGATTTTAGGATTTGAGATTAAACATGGGAAACGGTGCTTATAACTTAGATTTTTAAATAGAAAACAAGGTAAGGGATATCTACTTACTTGTGATGATTGAGAGGAAGAGAAAATTTGAATTTTTCTTGAGGGTTTGGAGGTTTTTGGGCTCTACTTCTAAAAGCACAGTGCCACGGCCAAAAGCACAGCGCCGCCTTGCCAAAAGCGTAGCGCCAATTCAAGTTCACTTTTGACTACCTTCCAAATGTCCAAATTAGGTGAGGGATAGCTCGTTGGAAATATTGTCGAGTCTACATTCCACAACATCTTGAATTTTTCAATTTGGAGTTCATTTCCCAGGTCAAAAGCTCAATCTCTCAAGACTGGTCAAAATGTGCAAAATGAGGTTGCCAAAAAGCAGAGTGATTTTGCACTCAACTTTTGAAGGTCTTCCTCACCTCCAAAGTGAGATCATAATAGATAATTGGAAATAAATTTGTGTCTAGGTATCATTTGAATCATAAATAAAGTCATTTAGTCACTCCAACTAGGATAAACCTTGATTTTCCAAAAGTCACTCCAGAAGTGCAACAACTCTCCCGAGGCAAATGATGTTTTGGGCGTTTGTCCCAAACCATGAGACCTGTGTAAAAACATAAGAAGGTTTTTCTTCTTGAATCCATTATGGAAAAAACAATCTCTCACTTTTGTTAAACGCTTTTTTCCTTCCTTAGAAACATCATTTGAATAAAACCTATCCCGATGTGTGGAACAGGGGATTTGTAGAAATGAAGGGCAATGAAGGGGATGAGGGACTTCTAATTTCTTGAGAAAAGTTTGGGAAGTAGGGAGGGATTTTAGGAAGAAGAGGAAAGGATAATTTCAAGGATTGAGTGAGTGGAAGGGATCCAAAAGGGAAAAACACAAGCTTGAGCTAGAAAAGTCTCAAACTGTAGCAAAAGGCTAGGGTTTGTGGGAAAATGATGAATTTGAGGGATATCAGTGATGGGAAGTGTTCAAGAAGGAATATTAAGGGTAGGGGAATGTGTATTAGCATCATGATACAAGTTTTGTTGATGATTTGACCATCCAAGAAAAATTACCTTCAAAACCCTAAGAGAGGGAAATGAGCCTTACCTAAGTAGAACTGAAGCACGAATAAGGTGTAAAATGACCCATTGGAACCTGAAATGATGATGACAACCCTCTGATGATCATGCACTCATCTGAATGGTGACATGAACTAGTACTTGGAAAACTTTGGAAGGAGTGAAAACAACCCCAGACCTAATACCTAGTGACCAAATTTTACTTGAAGACACTGAAATGGCAAAATTTGAATTTGGCACCCTAAGACCACTTTGTAAGAGCATGTTTGCTTGCTGGTGGAAGGCTGCAAAGACTAACTCTAACATAGTTTGTTGCTGGGTAGTTTTAGACTAATAGACATATGTCCCAATTTGGATATTTTCTTAAGATATTTATGGGAAATAATATTGTATATGAAAGTATGTATATGGAAGAGAGGGAATAGCCATCGAGGAAAATTAGGAGTCTAAGAGACAAAATATATGAGTCTCTGGTTAGGAGTAAAGTCAATCAAGAGAGACATTGGGTAGTGAGCCTATTAGATATTCCTGTAAAATATTTATGCTTGAGATATAACAAAAATATGGTTTTCTCTAGTCATTTCATGTGTTTCAATATTGATATTGATGCCTATGTGGAGTGGGGAGTACCCCTGCGTCATGGAAATAAGAAATTTTGTGACCTTGGTTTCATCCCTAGGTTTGAGTTAGCCGTATCAAGTCAAGAGATGGATGAATTTTAACCCTTCTCGTTAATTTTCAATCCCAAACTAGAGGAGTGGCCCAGGGCTCATTTAGTGAGGGATGAAATCTTTGTAAGCATGATATAACTATGGATGATTGGTTGATTATATTGATTTAGACCATTTCAATCTACTGTGAATTTGTAGTTTTGGAGTTAAGTATTGATTAGACAAATCATGTCCAAATGTGAAGCATTAGTTTACCAACCATTTGTAGATCAATTTGGAAATCACTTGGAATCCCTTCGAAAATTATGGATCGAAGGAATTGTGATGGGCTATGCATGAAAATGAATTAGAGTTTTTTGAGATAGATAGTTAATCACCCTATGCCCCATAATCCTTCTTCAAAGAGCCCTTCTATTGAAGTTTCTAGAAATCTATCAAACAATGGGGTCTCCCTGATGTGAAGTCCCAATTAGACCTCACACATCTAGAGTAGGATCCCCATCCAAAATATGTCCTTGTTATCGTTTTCTTAAGATATTCCTTGGCTAGGGATTGTCCCTTATGAATGTTCGATTGTAGATGTATCAAGGTTCTTTAGTAGGAAAGGGGCCAAAATAAAGTGATCCTCTAAGAGAGAATTATAGTACTACCCTAATGGAGACACACGTGAAAGAGAAAGGCTCGTCTAACATCAAGCGAAATAGCTCACAATGATTTTATGATCATTATAAACATAACAACACATTTCCAACATGAAGTGCTGATGTCACCAAAATAGTTCAATTGCTTTGGTAATGATGAGAGAAAACATGAACCATAAACATTCAATGAATATTCTTAGATAAATTCACAATCCATGTGTGAAAACATGTTGGCATGGATGGATTCAATATTAATAAAAAGTCCCAAAATACATAAATACAATGAATGCCACTTGCTCTAATAGTGGAAAGTTAGAGACACTACTTGTTCTCCAAAAGTACTAATTTTGTCTCTCTAATGCCTTGTGGGAGAGGCCAAAGGTTAAAAGTCCATTACATGAGACATGAGGATCTATTTATAACTTAAGGAATTACATTTCACCTCCTCATGACTTGACTTTCCAGCTTCTAGTGAACTTTAGAATTCTACAACCTTTGGAATTCCAAATGACTTTTGGGATTACATATGAATTTTGTTATTACATGTCACTTGGAGTTTCATGACTCTTTAGTTCATACATGACTCTTGGACTTCTACTTATTTTTCTTTACAATGATTACAACAATACATCATGAATTCCACATCATCATGTGTTGAGAACGTGACATGTCTCTATCTTCGATTACTAGGAATAATAGTGAATGATGACATAGAATTTTTCCATTGGTGACATGGCTGCCACTTGTATCTTCATTCTTCAAGCAACTTCAATTGTTGAAGACTTTACCCTCCAAAGGGTATTCTATCAAATTGAGTCTTGAGAGTGATTTGATCATCAATATTCAAGTGTGTTCTTCATTCTTTTCATGATTCCTTTGTTTATTCTCTTTGCCTTATCATCCTCATGTGTGCTTGCCATGATGTTTCTCAATACTTGCATCTGCAATCACTCATGACAAGCAACCATCAGCCTAAAAATATCCTATTCTACCATGTTTTATGCATATTTTCTATTCATTCCTTTTTAGTGTGCACAAAAGGGATACAAGGGGCTTATGGGCACATGGGCACACTTTGAAAGGATAAAGGGCTAAAGGGGAAAGGCTTCATGGCTTTGGCATGCACTCATCCACTCAAGAGAGGGAGACAATAAAGGGAGGGAACATAGTGTAAGTCCAAAGGATGAAGGGAGAGGATTTGTGCTTCCCAAGTGCGTTGTGCACTCAAGGGAGAGGATTTGTGCTTCCCAAGTGCATTGTGCACTCAAGGGAGAGAAAGAGGGTGCAGGGTGTTAGCACTCCTCAGTGTCCCAAGGTTAATAAAGGAAGCCAAGGAGGTAACCTAAAACCAATATTTAGACTTGGCAACTAGCCCTACCAAATCAGAGAGGACTCTCTCAAGAATCTCATAGCTAATGAAATGATTGGAGAGGGAATTCAGATGTTAGGCTAGATATTAAGCTCAATGTTGTTTGGTTTTATGGTTTGCTGGATGAAGCTCATAGATCTAGGAACTAGGCTAAGGTTTCTAATGATCAATTGCAGAGATATAATGGGGAAAGGTAGGCATGATCAATGATAGAAATAGGTTGTTGGGGTGGTGCAGAGATGAAAAGATTGAAGATCATAGTGGGCATGTAACCATGAATTCATTCATTAAGATGAAAGAACACTAGCATGAAAATCTCAACAAAAGAGAGCATATAATCTTTGAATTATATTTAAAACTCATGAGATGATCACAAGAAAAGCATAGAGATAGTAGGAAAAAGAATATCAAAGAAAAACACTGTCACAGAAACATACCACAAGAATCCGAAGATAATAACTACAACTGTCTATTATATTACTGTAAAATGTACACTAGCTCCAAAGCTATGATTCACAAACATCCAACCTATAATACTTCGAAATCTAAAGTATTTATACAATTATTTATAGAAAAATATCTTGAAACATAATTCAAAATTTGTTACAAAAATTCATAAAAATAGATCAAAACTGCTAAAGTGTAATTTGCCTGAGCGTCGGTGCTGTTTTTAGGCCTTCAAATGAAAAACGTTGTTTTTCTTGCTGACAAATGTGCTATGTTGTCCCACTTTTCACTACATTTTGTTTTGATGAATGTTGTGATGATTGTGCAATGATGTCTCCATTTTCTACTTAAAATGTGCTGAAAGGGTCCTCATTGTCGTCTGAGCAGTGGAGAAATGGATGATTTGGTGCTTTGTGAATGGAGGTCATGGTCTTTCAGTTGAGAAATTTACATGAAAGACAGCGAGAAATTGCAACCGAGGGCATGAAAAAATGAACTAATATTGACCATTGGGAAGAATTATGAACCATCAACCTGAGATGTTAGACCCGGGCCCATCAAATCTGGATCGTTGATTGTTATCAAAATTGCATCTAGGACAGGCTTGTGTCATATCACAATCACAATACAGAGAGGGGCATTTACACTAATTTTTCTTGTTTTACAAAAATGGTAGACCTGGAATTTTAAAAATTGCAATACATAACATATCGCGTCCAGAGTAAATCATACATCACCATCGGGGAGTGGGAAGGGGTTTTGGCGGAAGGGAAACTTAAGAGTTTGCGATTGTTGATTGTGATATCATAATCACCGAGTCGAGTGTCATCACAATCGGTGAGGGAGGAGGGTGACAGGACTTACCAATGGAGGATTTTTGTGATATGGTCGAGCAGGAAAGGGTTCTAAGATATCGCGATCACAAGCAGGATAATATCGAAGGAGGGGAAAGGAACCTTGTGATATCGTAATCGTAATTGGGAAGGGAAGAGGGGCGCTATTTTATTTTCATGCGATAAGAGCTGAGAGCGATATGTGATGTGGATCTCCACCTTAAAAGGGACTTTAATATTATTTATTAATGTTTGAAACATTTCAAAGGAAAGTGGAACAACGGCTAGAGTTGGACTATTATCAAAGCATGGACTTCAGCTAGATTTTCAATGTATAAAAAAATGGAAATGCAACTTGAGGTATATATAAAGGGATTTTTGGATAAGGCTAAAGTTTGTGAATTTTAATGGAATATGAGTTTTTCCAAGCAAAAGTGAGTTTGAATTAGGACTTAAGGATTTTCTCAAGGAAAAAGGGGTTTCAGATGAAATGAGGGGATTTATGAGGGAGGGTTGACAAGGGTATATGAAGTATGAGTGAGGATATTGAAACAAGTTGAAATCTCCTTGAACATTATTTTCCCTAATTACTACTCCCATAATGATTTATCATAAGTGATACCATGACTCTTTTTTATCATTTTAATGACTTGACCTAATAATGACACCTCATGGATTATGAAACTGATGATTTGGACATTGAACCTTTCAATAGAACTAACTATGAGATGATGACTGAGATGGTGATCAAGACATTTTACTAATGAATCATCATAATGAGTGATGACACGACCAAAATGGAAACTTGACCATGAAACATAGGGAGTAGTAATAACCTAGAACTGACCAACAATCAATTTTCATTTGAAAAATTATTTGAAAATATAACAATTTGACCTAATAACCCTATCAACAACATTGAAAGAGTACATTTGATCACTGGTGACTGGCGGGATTGACAGACACTAACATTGGCTCCAACTGGGGATGGAATCTCCTTTAGGAGGTGTCAAGAAGAATAAATAGACCCAAAACTCAACACTGAAAATGATTGACTAACAAAAAATAGGACACTGAAACTATCTTAACTACAAAATCTGACTTACTTATCGTAGCAAACCATCGAGATCTTAGGGTCTTCACCTCGGGCTTCAAATCCTGATGATAACCACCCATGTGTTGAAGAAATATATACAGTCATGCGATATGATCCCTCTAGTGTAACTAATCTAGCAAATGGCTACTTACTAGAATCCTGCTCGTACTTTCATTGAATAGACAAAAAAACAAAATATAGGCAACTCAAAGTGTCCACTAAATCCAATAACTATATTGATGAACTTGGAAAATTCTCCCTTCACCGATGATTACAATAAATTGACCAAAGGATCATGGAAAACATGCAACATAAGAAAAATAGGAAACCATATCTCATTCCAAATTATTGTTTTTTTTATATGTTGAAACTGGTACTCTTCAAACAGAACGGGAGCAAACTTTTTTTCCTTGTTATTATCCGTTGTAGTCAAGTGCTCTGAATGCTCTTGAATCTCATCAAGTATATCAAGAATATCATTACATATCATTTTTGGGATTCAACTGGATTAATTAAGTCATTCATGTATGACCATTTCCATGAGAGGTAGTCGTAACTGACTAATTTCTCAAGATTTTTGAATAGTCCACCTAGCACTCATTGCATCGGGTGATGCTCATAGGGGTGAAGAAGTGGGATTGAAACTAGTGAAATGAATCACATAGAATCAATCATCACTTCTAGGGCTTGCACCTGGTAACTAGGACTTCCTGGGAAGTCACCCATCCCAGATCGCCTTTGGCTTAAGCGTGCTTAACCGTGGAGTTTTCCCCACAATCAAGCCCACTTAGCTTGATACACCATTTGAAAAACCTTAACAAGTATTGAGTCTCACGAACCATTCAATTAGAGTTCCCTTCCCTCTCTTGAATTTAAGTATTAAGGGGTTTTCACAGTACATTATATTAGATATCATTTTTGGGATTAAACTGCATTAATTAAGTCATTCATGTATGACAATTTCCATGAGAGGTAGTCGTAACTCACTAATTTCTCATTCATTCAACTGCGTAGCAATATCATGTTCAATCGAGAAGTCCAAAAATGACTCTTCATTTAATTCAACATAGACTTCATGTTGTTCTTGAAAAGGATTTGTGCTAGCCTTTTCTCTTTTAATGATCGAGTTAGAGAATGATTGAAAAGAGTAAAGAGGTGTTTGATTACCCTTATCATTCACTTGGTCACAGAGAAGCTTGCAAGGTAACTAGAAACTCTCATTAATTTCAGGTGAAGGAACATGACTTGTAATAATATGTTGTCTTACTTCATTAACATCTAAGGAAGAAATTAATGATTGAGAACTTTTACGATTTCCTTCAAGGGTTGTAGATTGAGATAAGATATAATATGAAAGAGAATTGAAGACATGGTATTCATTATGAAAATATGATTGGTCCTTAATCACTGAAGAAAACATTGTCTGTTGAAAATGTTCTTGTGGATCAATACAATTAAGCTCTGTTGGTTCCTCTTTCGGATCACAAGGCTATTGTAAATCAACAAATGAATTTTCAATAATATAATCAATTACCTTTATTTTTTATTAGAAAGAGGAAGTTGTTCTTTAATTGTATCTTCTGCAATTGAGACAATGACAACGTTGATGTGTTCATCCATGAGATCTGAAATAAACTGTTGATTTTCACTGCTTAAGTTTTGTGTACATGTAATTTCAAAATTCTGACTTAGACTAATTTCTTCTTCACTGTTAGGATGAAAATTTGTTTCGTCTTCAATCAAAGAAGGAGTTGACGTGCGGTGTGAATGATCCTTTGTATCAAAGCAGTTAATATCAATTATTTTCTATTGGGAAGAAAATTCATAGCGAGCCTCTATGATCTCATAATCCATACACTCTTCATCACCAAAAGTCTCTTCAAGGTATTGAATGAAATCTTCATAGGGTTCACAACAATCTTCAAACAACAATAATGAATGATGATATTTTCCATAAAACTCAAAGAACATTGCGTGGAAATCATTAAGAGAGAATAAGCTACTTGGATTTAGACTTTCATACCACGATCTTGATTTCCCTTCTAGGGTAGCCATAAAAGTTTTCATGAAACAATCCTCATGAAAACTAATCCCAAGCTTATGTATATGCCAATGAAATTTGATTAGATGTAGAATAGCCTCATCCTCATTTCCATCTATGAATTTGGGAAAATTAGTTTGGCAATCTATGTAAGGAATTCGAGTTGGAAAATGACGAATATTAGCACGATTCATAGGAGCATACCTTCTAGCAATTGAATGCATATTGAGAACAATAGATGAACTAAAGAATCCTTTTAGCTACTGATACTTCTGCCAGTGAAATCACCAATAAATCCCTGATTTCTGTATCCTGATGCGAGTGGAGTTTTGGAATCAAGTTGGAGTCACTAGGTGAATCATTTCAACCTTCCTATGTTTGTTCACTCTCCACCATCAGCCATCAAATCTAAACTTTGATAATATTTCCTAGGGAATATGAAACTATTCACTTCCCCAGCATGGTTGCCAAAAATGTTAGGACTCCTTAGTGTCCCAGGGCTAAGAAAGGAGGCCAAGGAGGTAACCTCAAACCAATATTTAGACTTGGCAGATAGCCCTACCAAATCATATAGGGGTCTCTAAATAATATCATAGCCAATGAAATGACTGGCTAGGGAATTCAGATGTTAGGTTACATATTGAGCTCAATGGTGTTTTGTTTTATGGTTTGCTGGACGAAGCTCATAGATCTATGAACTAGGCTAAGCTTTCTAATGATCAATTGTAGAGATATAATGGGGAAAGGTAGGCATGATCAATGAAATAAATAGGTTGTTGGGGTGGTGCAAAGATGAAAAGATAGAATATCAGAATGATCATGTAACCATGAATTCATCATCAAGAAGAAAGAACAATAACATGAAAATCTCAACAAAAGAGAGAATATAACCTATGAATTATGTTTAAAACTCATGAGATGATCAAAATAAAAGCATATATAGGGTAGGAAAAAGAAATATAAAAGAAAAACACTCTCACAGAAACATACCACAAGAATCCCAAGATAATAGCTGTAACTGTCTGTTATATTACTGCAAAATGTACACTAGCTCCAAAGCTATCATTCACAAACATCCAACCTACAATACTTTGAAATCTAAAGTATTTATACAATTATTTACATAAAAATATCTTGAAACGGAATTCAAGATTTATTACAAAAATTCATAAAAATAGATCAAAACTACTAAAAATATCATTTGGCTGAGTGTTGGTGCTATTTCTAGGCCTTTAAATGAGAAATGTTGTTTGTCCTGCTAGCAGATGTGCTGTGTTGTCCCACTTTTCATTGCATTATGTTTTGGTGACTATTGTGATGAATGTGCAATGTTGTCTCCTTTTGCTACTTAAAATGTGCTAAAAAGGTCCTCATTGTCCTCTGAGTGGTAGTGAAATAGATGAAATGGTTCTCAGTGAATGGAGGTTGTGGTATTTTAATTGAGAAATTTACATGAAATACAACGAGAAATTGTGGTCAGGAGCGTGAAAAAATGAACTGATATTGACCATCGGGAAGAATTATGAATTGTCGATCTGAGCTATTAGATCTAGACCAATCAAACCTAGGTCGTTGATTCTTATCGCAATCGAATCTGGGATGAGCCTGTGTCATATGACAATGTCAATACAGAGAAGGGCCTTTACACTATTTTTTCTTGTTTTACAGAAAAGGCGGATCTCAAATTTTAAAAATTTCAATACATAACATATCACGTCTAGAGTAAATCACACATTGCCATTAGGGAGTGGGAAGGGGTTTCGACAGAAGGGGAACTTAAGATTTTGTGATCACCTTTTGCAATATGGAAATTTGCAAGTCAGATCTCGTCATAATCGGCAAGGGAGGAGGGTGACAAGACTTATCAGGGAAGGCGTTTTGCGATATTAGCGAACGAGAAAGGATTTTACGATACCATGATCGCAAGTGGGACAATATTAGCAGAGGGGAAAGGAATCTTGCGATATCGCAATCGCAATCGGGAAGGGAAGAGGGGTGATGTTTTATTTTCATGTGATATGCACTGAGAGCGATATGTGATGTGGGTCTCCACTCTTAAAAGGGACTTTAATGTTATTTATTAATGTTTTGAAACATTTCAAAGGAAAATAGAACAACGACTAGAGTTAGACTATTATCAAAGCATGGACTTCAACTAGAGTTCTAATGTATAAACAAATGGAAATGCGACTTGAGGGATATATAAAGGGATTTTGAGATAAGGCTAGAGTTTGGGAATTTTAATATGGAATATGAGTTTTTCCAAGGAAAAATGGTGTTTGAATTAGGATTTAAGGATTTTATTAAGGAAAAAGGGTTTTCAGATGAAATGATGAGATTTATGCGGGAGGGTTGAGGGAGGTATATGAAGTATGAATGAGGATATTGAAACAAGCTAAAATCTCCTTGAACATTATTTTCCCTAATTACTACTCCCATAATGATTTACCATAAGTGATACCATGACTCGTTTTTTATAATTTTGATGACTTGACCCAATAATGACAACTAATGGATTATGAAACTGAGGATTTGGACTTTGAACCTTGAGTAGGACTGACCATGAGATGATGACTAAGATGGTGATAACAACATTTTACTGATGACTCAACATAATGAGTGATGACACGACCAAAATGGAAATTTGACCATGAAACGTAGGGAGTAGTAATGACCTAGAACTGACCAACGATCATATTTGATTTGAAAAATTATTTGAAGATATAACAATTTGACCTAATAACCCTATCGACAACTTTTAAAGATTACATTTGATCACTAGTGACTGGAAGGACTGATAGACACTAACATTGGCTCTAGATGGGAATGGAAGCTCCTTTAGGAGATGTCAAGAACACCATAGACTAGGTAGCCTCATCCATTGGGTGATGGAGTCAAGAAGAATAAATAGACCCAAAACTCAACACTAAAAATGACTGACTCACAAAACATAAGACATTGAAATTGTCTTAACTACAAAATATTGACTTACTTATGGTATCAAACCATCGAGATCTTAGGGTCTTCACCTCAGGCTTCAAATCCTGATGATAACTGCCCACCTGCTGAGGATATAAATACAATCATGCGATATATATATCTATATATATAGGCAACTCAAAGTGTCTACGAAATCCAATAGTTGTATTGATGAACTTGGAAAATTCTCCCTTCACCGATGACTGCAATAAACTGACCAAAGGATCATGAAAAACATGAAACATAAGAAAAATAGGAAACCATATCTCATTCCAAACTATTGTTTTGTTGATATGTTGAAAATGATTCTCTTCAAACAGAATGGGAGAAAATTGTTTTTCCTTGTTATTATCCATTGTAGTCAAGTGCTCTGAATGCTCTTGAATCTAATCAAGTATAACAATAATATCATGTTCAACTAGGAAGTATAAAAATGAAACTTCATTTAATTCAACATATACTTCATATTGTTCTTCAAAAGGATATGAGATAGCCTTTTCTCTTTCAATGACTGAGTTAGAGAATGGATGAAAAGAAGAAAGAGGTGTTTGATTACCCTTTTCATTCACTTAGTCGCAGGGAATCTTGTAAGGTAACTACAAACTCTCATTAATTTCTGGTGAAGGAACATGACTTGTAATAATATGTTGTCTTACTTCATTAACATCCAAGGAAGAAATTATTGATTGAGAACTTTTACGATTTCCTTCAAGGGTTTTAGATTGAGATACGGTATAATATGAAAGAGAATTGAAGACATGGTCTTCATTATGAAAATATGATTGGTCTTTAATCACTGAATAAAACACTTCTTGTTGAAAATATTCTTATGGATCAAGATAATTAAGCTCCTAGTACACAGTAATTTGTCACCGTTGGTCACTGTCCCTGTTACCCTTGTTTTCGTACATTGGAGGATACATTCCGGGACCTGTGACCAGTGACATAACCTAAAAACACTTGCATTATGTTCCCCTGAGTATGTACTTCATGTTCCCTGAAGACACCTTCTGCAAATTATCCCTGAAAAGTGCCCTTTTTCCATTGCCGCAGGTACACAGTGTCTTATCCGCGCCAATCACTGAGATCCTCAAAAGGGGGCGCACCCATTGGCGCTTTGTCCTAGAGAAACACCCGTGCCAACTAAATTTGGTAATTATTTTTGGCCAACGCGCACCCATATGTTTTTTCCTCCCAGATCATGAAGTCCTTTGAGGGAAAAATCCATCTGATAGAGGTCGAGAGTCATCATCTATCCTCGACACTTATCCTCAGTAGCTTTTCAGAGATAATGCCAATCCACAATGGGCATCTTGGTGCATTGAATCTTCCTCCCTTCTCCATCTATAAAAGACTGTCCTCATGCATTAGACAAGCTAGTTTTTTGTGAGTGCTGGATTAATGCTAGAGTGATAGTAAGAATTTTGAAGCATAGGGAGGTTATGCTGCCGGAATCCTGAGAGAGAGAAGGTCTATTGCAAGGCATACATAGCTGCTCGCCCAGCCAGAGAATAGGTTCAACGTCAGAACCTTCGTTGTATCTTTCTCTGCTTTTTATTCATTAATAGATGACTATCATTATGGTTCCACTCTTATTGTCTTCATAATGATGATTTGGTTATATCCTTTCTGACTGATATATAATTACATCTATTGGATTTTATGCTTGTATTTGTGTCGTTCTTTGCATGTGCAGGTGTCCGTTCACGAGGATCGTGGGGATTGTGACCAGCCGGAGTAAAGGAACGGGAGCGACGACTCTTCAACAAGTATTAGCGTTGGAATCCAGGTAGACCCTCATCATCGATCTTTGATTTGCAATTAGGAACCTGCGTGTTACCGTTGATTGATTGTTGCTAGACCCATGTTGGGCTAGTGGGATCACCTCTGTCCGCAGAGGGGATTTACCTGGTCAACAATTTGGCGACTCCACTGGGGAGACTAGTGTGTTGTTTGATTTGTAAACTTTGGATGGAGCCTGAAGTACGGCCAGATAGCCTTCGAAACACTATTGCTTTGCATTAGTGAAGTAGATCAAAGCCACTTCAGTCAATCTCTGGTTTGGTTTACGGACTAAACAACTTGGAGTTTGTCTTGCCTCTTTGGTTTTCTCTTGTTTGCTTGCTTGGATAGCTTTCTGGATTGAATTTCTTGCTGTTTCTTACTTCCTGGCCTTCCTAGAGACTGTAAACCAAGCTTTGGACAGCTCGTTTTTCTTTTTGACTTGGCAAACTTTATTAGTATGGCTTTTCTTCTGACAGTCGTGCCAGTTGGCGCATGTTGCTAACTGACAACCCGCGCCAATCCCTTTATAGCGCGAGTTGCAGCCTGACAGTCACGCCAGACCTGTTAACCTTTTCACATCACTTGTTTGCCAGCCTTCTGAGCTTGGATTTGTATCTTGCTATATCTTTTGCAGCTTCTGGAAGTGTGTTGGACCTTTGTGTGACTGGTTATTATTTTTATCCTTCAGTTGTTTGCTTATTTCTATCGATTTTGTATCCTAGCCCTAGTGGCTTTGCATGTCGAGCCTTCTGTGGGAAATTGTGGTTTGGTAATCCAGTCAACTTTTTGGTTGTTTTCTGCAATCATCTAATGGTTGTGGAAGTTGGTATTCTATGCTTCAAGTGATTCACTTCTAGCTTATTTGGATTTTGCTTGACTTCATCTGAACTTAGATCACATGGTTCATTGAAAGTCTTTGTGTTTTCCTTGCTTTGATAGGTCATTTTGATGTTTCAGAATTGGTTCTATTTTCCATTGAGCGAATTTTGTTTGTTTATACTTGTGAATATCTCTTGAGGTTTGTTAAGTGCATTATGCTTTCTTAAAAAAAAAAAAAAACAAAAGATCTTTTTGCATTATATTAATTAGCATTTATTGTTAGTTGTTGCTTTTAAAAAGAAAAAGAAAAAAAAACTTTTATTTCTTGTCATTAGTTGCATTAGGATCTTTGTTGATCATTTTGTTTGTATAAAGATCTCAACTCTCCTGTAAATAGAGTTCATCGAATGAAATGATATAATTTTGGCATATAGTTTGCGTTTAGGAAGTTTCAAGAGATCACATACGGTAGGACCAAAAAACCGAAACATAATTGAAGATAAACTGTAAAATGAACTGAATGAACCTAACAACGCATTGGAACATAACGCAAATTTTCTAGAGGTCTAGGTTAGAGACGTGTTCCGGCGTCTTTAAACCTGGTAGCTTACCGTTGAGTGGTTGGGTGATTTCTCCACGGTGAAACGATAGGTGCCAGTACGGATTGTGCTCCCACGTACCGTCGCGTATATATTGGGAGACCCCTATAGGCTTGCAACCTTTTATCCATAGGAAGCCGAGTCTGCCTCCTTACAAGCCGTAATGCACTTAACACAGCATTCGGGAAGATTGACTGCAGTACGGGAAGTCCTTGGTTTTCATCTGATTGCCAAGGTGTATAAACAGTTTTACGAATTGTTTGGTAAACCTCTTACCTAGTTCTCCAGAGTAGTCACTTTTGATCCTTTTCGGACTCCCTAAAAGAAAAGGTGTAAGTGAGCGTCTTGTCACTTCGTGCTCATTAAACATTCAAAGGAGACTAGAGTCATCTTTTTGTCCTTTTCTCGACTCTTAAAAAATGAAAAGGTCAAGTTCAGTGTCTTAAAATTTATTCGGCCACGATAACATTACCTGGTTAGATCTTGTGTGTGTTAGCTTGAGTAGGTTTCTTTTTGCTATGGCAACTTTTCCAGGGTTCATCAACCCAAGTTCCCCTCCTGACGGGAATCCTGGTCATTCCCCTCCTCTTGGGAATGTTGGTGCTCTTTATATGGCGACGTTATCCCTTCCGGGGTTAACTGTCGGGTTGCCTGTTTGTTTGTTTTCAACCTCTTTGGTCCCTACCGTGTCGGCTGATACTCCATCAGTCCCTCCACCTGAACAACATCATGTTGAACCTAAGGTGGACCTCTCCCCTTCGATGCCTACTTCTATGTCTTCTTCTCGTACTTCGCCTGGTGAAAGTCTCAATTCGAATAACCAGGTGGCTAAGAAGAAGAAGAAGAAGAACAAGAGGAAGAAGTCTCCTAAGGGAGAGGCTACAAGCACAACTGTTGCTCCCTCAACTACACCAGAAGTCGGGCCCCTTTCCGCTCCTCCGCGGAAGGTTAAGTTTCCTTGTCGATTATGCAAGGAGGACCATATTCTTCGCGATTGTCCTGGCATTCCTAGGATCTTAGAAGTATGGTCCCGTGATCCGGCCTGCCCCTCATCGTCCACTGAAGCTCATGGCGATGCTACCTCATCAGTTGGGAATGGCAAGGGAAAAGGGAAGATTCGAATCCCCTGCAGAATTTGTGAAGGCAATCATCCCCTTCACCTTTGTCGACTCATGGATAAAGCCTCCGCTGTTTTGGAAAGTCTCTCAGCTCCCTCACCCCAACTCCCCGTTGGATATCAACGCCTTTCTGCAGCTGCAGATCATTCACCTCCCGACAATGAGATTGATTCACATTCTTCTCTTGTCCAGGCCCCTCTTCCCGAACCTGGCTGTACCCCAGCCTACTCCCGACCAACCATTGGTCGGAAAGAGTGTCGACCACTCTGTTTTAGAAGAGAAAAATTCTCATGTTCTTCTCGTCTCATCAAATTATCCTGAGCTTGATAATGGCTTTCCCATCCTAGCCTTTCCGGAGAATTCCGATTCGGTTCCTTCCGAGCAGGAGGGCAACCATATGGTTCCCCCACCAATTAGTTCGGTCATTTCCTTCGATTGGATTTGTTTGACTACCCCTCCCCTTCCATCTCATGTGCCTTTCTAGGTTACCGCCTATGCCTCCCATATGGCGCTGCCTGGCACTGTGCTAGATGAAGGAGCATCGGTTAGTCTTATGCCCGTTACCACTTGGCAAGCTTTGGGTTCCCCATTGCTTGTACCTGTCGCACCGAATCTCACCGCTTTTGACGGAGGAACGAATCAACCATTAGGGATCCTCCCAAAGTTCCCTATCACTTTGGGAGGTAAGATTGTCTATATAGACGTCTCGGTGACCCAAGGCTCTTTAGACTTCAGTCTTCTCCTTGGTCGGGACTATGTGTATGCCATGGGAGCCCTTGTTTCTTCACTTTTCCATGTGGTTTGATTTCCACACGATGGAAGAATAGTGACAATAGAACAATTATCGTTCATTCGTCCCCACGCCCCTCCGGCACCATTGCCCTTCCCTCTTGGTTCTCATCCACTAGTTGGATCTGTCTCACCCCAGATCAACTACGTGACTACCTCTCCCATGCCTATATCCAGCAATGCCGCCATCGTGCATAGTGTTCTGGGGGCATTGGGTCCCGACTTCCGAGACCTTGACCTCCCATCGGGAGCACCACTCTTGGAAGCCTCGACTTCCTGGTCATTATGATGAAGTTCGGGCGGATCATAGTTCATTTCCCTCTGTCAAGCTCCCTAAAAAATGAAACAAGGACTCTCGAGGATAGTTTTCCTAATGTATCAACCTCGTTAAAATAATGAAACGCGAGCTCGTGAATTTTGAGCGCATAACCATTATGTCAACCTTCAACCCATTTTCAATGGACTGAAGCTTTGGGGGCATGTATCTACCTCGAATTGAGACACGATGCTGGGGGGCATGCCCGTTTCATTTCCCATCAAGCATAGTTTGCATATGTACCATGTGCTTTTAAGCTTGTATAAAAATAAAATATATGCGTGTGTGTGAATACATTTCAATGGGTCGTTTGTTATGCAGTAGATACATCAGATTACATGTGTGTCGAACAGTCGCATAACATATAAAACGCATAATCATGTGAAGAAAATATCCATCTAGGAATAAACATAAGCACATGAAAACACAATAATGAACCATAAACATATGTATCTATATACATGTGTGTCAAAATGTTCGTGCCCCGCGCGTTACATAATCCAAAAAATAATACATGTCCAAAGCCCATACAGCTGCTGACAACGTGTTCCTCAAAAACATGCAAAAAGAAAACCTAGGCGTCTAATCACGGTGATGCTCATGATAGCATGTCACCGCTCGCACCAAACGTCTCAACAGACGATGGACGCGAGTAGATACTCCCACCGTGTGCCTCTGGTACGCTCTAGGCACGTCCGCCAATCTGCCATAATCTGGAATACCTCGAGTAAGTGCCTCAAGGTTCTGTACTAGATCGTCCTCACCCTCTACCTGAGGGTCCGTTGCAGGTTGTGCTCTCTGCATGTTATGAGGCAAGTCAGCTGGTCGCTCTGCACCAACATCTGTATACATATATAGACGTTGTAAGAGATAGGCATGTATTAACAAAAAACTTAAATACATAAAAACGTTAAAAAACAAAGAGTTCTTACCTAGCTCCTCGTCCTATTCCTCTCCGGCAGGCAGAGGGAGATCAGGATCTCCAGTGAAATCTATGCCCGCATAGGGCCAGTCCTCGACGACAATCATTTGGTGACGGAGCCAGATAAAGAACTCGGGCCTCCAGGACATCTGCTGGCCCCCTCCTCCTCTGGGCATGAGTTCTGCCCATCGATGCAACCTCGGTTCCCGTAACACTGGATCTGCCACTATACCCCCCTGTACTCGGAATATCGGCAGTCGCTCCAGGAAGAAAGTCACCACGATCGATCCATATCCGAACTGTTTGTTCCCATCACGCTTACACTTAGTAAGCTGCCGTTTGATGTTGGTTGTCACTGCTGTGGCCCAATCAAACAGTGTAGGCTGGAGACACTCAGTGGCCAGCAGCAAGTGGTTTTTGCTAGCCTCGTGGGGCGCCTGTACCCCAGCTGTCCGGGTGATAGTGAATAAAATCACTCGTAGTACCAGGTCAGGCACCGTGTTAATATCCACTTTCTTACTGTTTGCTCCAAACTGTGCCCCAGGACACACTCGTTCCATCACCTCCCCTATCTTCTCTCCAGAAGGCCGACTACCAGTCAAGAAGGGCCATGCACCTCGCCATGATAATCCAGTGATAAAGTAGACATCGGAAACATCTAACTCCAATGTTTGGTCTTTCAGGCGAAATACCTGATCCTCTGTATCCCAAGAATCCACGATGAATCACAGTAGCTCAGGTTGTGCACGTAAATATGAGGTGTGGAAGAATTTCTTCAAGCCACGGTCTCTCAGAGCATTCATACAGTCATCATCCTCCATTGCCAGGGCATCCATGGCATTATGCTCCCGTTCTTTCCATTCTAGAACCATTCTGACAAAACCCTGCAAAATTTCAATCATTAGATCATTGATGAAACCTAAAGTAAAAAAAATTTGCAATTTCATTGGTCAAATTGGTAGAAAATTGAGATCGCGCGGTTGGCGCGACTGTTCCTAAAACAGTCGTGCCAATGGCGCGACCCCTTTAGGGAAAAAACACCATTGGCGCGGTCCCGCACGGGAAACTCGCACCAATGGCGCAACCCTATGAATTTGCAAATCCCCTTGCAGGGAGCTGAATTATGGATAAAAATCTTAAAAAATGGAATGAAAACAGCACTAAGGATGAGGCCTCTTACCTGTTGCAGATGGCGGCTCGAATGATTTCCTGGATTGATCGCAATCAGCAGTTGAAATTTGCACCAAAAACCCTCCAATAGTAAACTCACAAGGTAAAAAGTAAAAAGTAAGTTTATTTTTTACCATTTCACTATTTATAGCATTTTTTGACCTAGAAATACATTAGAAATGATATTTTTGAGTATTTTTGGGATATTTTTCATGTCGAAGTGGGTTTTACGCTGTTTTTGTATGATGACAGGGGTTGGTGCAACTCAACGCAATCAAACGAGCTCTTTTCAACTTTTTCAAGCTCGGTAAAACACGAGAAAATGTTACTTTACGGTCTGCTTTCAGCTCTTTTCCTGACCTTTTAAAGAGGAAAATATTGCTGAGTTATTCCTCTTGGCTCGTTAAACGTTACTAAGGGGCGGTCGTTTTAAGTTCTTTTGTCGACTGTTAAAACATAAAAAGATTACCGGGTTTTGTCGTTTCAAACTTGTTAATGGTTACGAAACGACGTGGTTTTGATCGCTTTTTTACTTTTTCAGGTCGAAATCACTATTTATGAAAAGTACTCCTCGATCGTAATGGTCGGGCGGTTCTTTCGGGCCCGAGAGACACAACTTTACGAAAAAGGACAACCCTGGAGTTTCCTTTTCTGCTATCTTTTCAAACTCTCGAAACATGAAAAGATGCCGAGTTCTTCCTTTGTTAGACTCGTTAAAACCTGATGACATCGGATCTTGTCGAAATGACGCACCACAAGCATATGCTATCCCCATCAAGCTTGTTAACAATAATTGGGGTACTCGCCAGAAATGGTGGGGGAAAAGAAAATTTTGGGAACCATAATTATTGTCGTGTCGGCAGTATGTCGCTCTTGAACATGGCACTTCTCTGCTTTCATGTCGGGGTGGGGATATCTCATCTTTCACTTGCCTCTGTGGGTTTGGGTAATCCTATTTGACCTCTCATCTGCTCATTGCCTCGTCATCATGACCTTTGCTCCATCGATGTCAAATACTGCCAAATCCACTGTCGTGCCGCCAATATGTTCAAGAGAAGTTGACCTCTGAAAAGAAACAACCTCCGTTTGATAGTTCATATAATCTTA
>APFE031434289.1:62413-169492 GCA_000404065.3 Pinus taeda
CAACTTTTGATCTATCAACTTTAATCCCATCTCCTGAAATGTGATGTCCCAAAACAATACCTTTAGTAAACATCATAAAACATTTTTCATGACTTAATGAAAGATTTGTCTCTTTATATCTTATAAGTACTTTTTCAAAATTCTCTAATGCTTCTTCAAATGAGTCACCATAAACTGTAAAATTATCCATATAAACCTCTACACAATCATGGAGTAAATCAGAAACAATTCCTAGTATTACTCTTTGGAATGTTGCGAGTGCATTACATAATCCAAAAGGAAGCACTCGGTAAGCAAAAGTTCCCCATGGACAAGTAAATGTGGTGTTATCTTCATCTTCAGGTGCTACGTGAATTTGATTGTAGCCACTAAAACCATCCCAGAATCAAAAGTACTTTTTACCTGCTAGTGTATCTAATACCTGATCAATGAAGGGCAAAGGGAAGTGATCCCTCAAGGTTGCTTTATTCAATTCCCTGTAATCAATGAATACTCTCCATTTACCATTCGTTTTAGGTACTATAACCAAAGGAGAAGCCCATCGGCTATCTGAAATTGGATAAATGAAGTTTACATTGAGTAGTTTTTGGAGCTCTTCTTTCACTATCTCCCTAAGGTTTGGATTCATCGTTCTCTGAAGTTGTCTGATTGGTCTACTATTTTCCTCGATGTAAATGTGATGAATACAAGTCTTAGGATCAATACCTTTCATATCGGTATACTCCCATGCAAATGCAGTAGAATGTTTTTGCAAGATTTTGGTTAGCTCCTCCTGTTGTGATTTTTCCAAGTTTTTGTTGATATTTAATGTTTTTCCTGGAAAGATCTCAATGGTAGAAGTACCAAAATCTTCCATAGAGAAAAGAGACATTTGTCTAGATGATAGACACTCTATGTCAGAATCCTACTGAAATTGTGTGTGGTCATATTCTGAAGATATTTTAAAATTTTCTAATGTATTCGGAATTTGACTATCTTCACTGATCTCAGAAATAGTAAAGACAGGTTATATAGTATCTTCATCATCAATCCATTCATTATCTCCTATTTCTGTAATTTCTTTTGCTGGAGGATACAGATTGAACTTATTTTTCGAATTACCATCAGAAATGTACATATCCCCAGATCTACAACTGATAAAAGCATCAACTGTGGCTAGCCAAGGTCTTCCTAGAATGAGTGGATGCCCTCATAGATTACTCTTGGGAGTCAAAATCATAAAATCTACTGGATATTCCCAAGAGTCTAAGGAGACTGAAATGTCTTCTAATACACCATCTGGTTTAATAATTGAGCGATCTGTAAGTTGCAATAAAGTAGGTGTAAAAAGAAGATTAGTAAGTTTTAGCTATTCCATAGTTTGCCTACTCATAATGTTGATAGCAGCCCCTAAATCAATCAAAGTGTTTGGAATTTCCACCCCATTGATAGTTGTTTTAACAATTGGACTACCAAGATCTACATACTTCTGCATGGTAATTTTTCCCATCATGATATCTGCAATTTTTCCTACCAGGTGGATTCTTCTTGTATCTCTTGGTTTCCTTCCTGGTCTTTTAAGACTTAACTCCTTTATTTTTTTTGCTCGAATAGGAATCTCTTTAATGGCTTGTAACAAGGGAATCTTGATACAGACATTCTTCAATTCATCTAGAAAATCATAGTGAGGCAACAAGATTTGCTTTTCCACCCCTTTGTCAATTTGTAATCTTTCAGGAAAAGGAGGTGTGGATGAAGATGCAGGTTGCTCAACTATAGGAGTTGTAGGGGTTAACTCTTTTTCTTTTTCTTTTTGAGTGCTTGGGTTTTGAAGAGATGCTTCAGAACCCTTATTGGCTTCAAGAAAATCTTCCTCAAAAATGCTTTGCTTTTGAACATCTATAGATGGCTTATTTAGGACTCTACCTGATCTGAGTTGTACATCATTGAGAGGAACAATCATATAGGCAGGAAATTGTTGACCTTCCATCATGTAAGCATTTTGAGGGTTTTTATTATTGGGGTTTGGCAATGGCTGAGAAGGAAGTTGATTTGACTTTTGTTGGAATGGAAGCAAGAGTTGAGAATTTGGATTCTGTTGAGAAGGTTGTTGTTGTTGAAATGGCAATGATAGTTGTGGGTTTTGATTTGGAAGTTATGGAGCTTGTTGGTTTTGAAAAGATGGAGGGTATTGATAAAATTGAGCAAATCTCCCATAAGGATTTTGCATACCTTGTACCCATGATTGAAAAGGATTTTGAGGTTGGGACCAAGGTTGTTGCCAAGGATTCCAATTTGGTGGGGGTTGAAAGTTCATAGAGTTGTTAAACCCTTGATTTTGTTGCCCCTGTCAAGGTCTCCTCGCAACAAAACAGAGAGACTCGATTGTATTTGGATCTTCTTAAAAGACAGCTTTGAGCCCAGGGATTGAAGGACAATCCTTGGTCTCATGATTCTTTGAACAGATTACACATGTTTCTACAACCTTTGCATCCAAGGGAGATTCCCTTAGAGCATGTTTCTTTCTACATTTTGGGCAAAAGATGGCTAAAGCTTCATCTTCCGCTTTTTGCTTATTATGGATCTTAAGAGTGTCTAGTTGCTCACTAAGACTTCCTAAGATATCAGTTTTGAATTCATCAAGCATGTTGCCAATCTCAACCCTACTTACTGATCCAGTTGCAGATTTGTTTGCTCTAAGGAGAGAAGGATCTCTAGGCCCTTTTTGAGTTTTAGATTTCCCCCGTGAGAGATGGAAACATAGCTATGCTATATCATGAAGTGGAAGTTGAGATATGTCTCCTTTTCCCATCATGTTCAAAATATCTATCCATTCATCTCCAATGGCTTTTAATAGAAGGGCTTTCAAGGTCTCATCATCTAAGTTACTCATTTTTGCTCTTTTCAGGTTGTATTGAAATCTTTCAAGTAAATCCTCCAATTTTTCATCTTCTTTTTGCACCATTTTGAATACCTCATCCTTATGATTGGTGCACATACAATAGTCCAGGTACCTATCAAAAAATGTTTGTTTCATATCATTCCAAGTCCTAATGGATTGAGTGAGTAATCCCGTGAACCATTTCAAGGCTGATCCTTTCAATGTTGAAGGAAACAGTTTGAGTTTTTGAGAGTCTTCCAGATAATCATAAGTTCGACACACGACCTCAAACTCAAATAGAAATGTTTCAGGGTCCTCATTTCTTAACCCATGGAAGTTTGGGAGGACAGATGGCAAGATGTTTTTCATTGTGGCTCGAGAGTCCTCATCGACTATAGGAAATCCGAATGAGTTATCTCCATCCCTATTTCCTCCAATGTTACCTCTACCTCCTCCATTATTTCCTCCTCCTCCTCTACCTCTACCTCTACCAAATCCGGTTGCTCCTTCTTCTGTCATGGTAGTTTCCTCAGAGACCTCAGAGTCCTCTGGTTCTTCTACAAAGGGTGAATGAGGGGGAGTTTCTCCCTCTTCTTCCTCAGGCGATTCTACTTCTTCAATTACAATTTGTCTCCCTATAGAAGGAAGGAAAGGATCTCTTCCTAATTAAGATTCAATAGATGGTGTGGGAGAGTCAACTACTGCCTCTTGAATTCCAGGAATCCTAGGGCTAGGAGTGTGAGTTGGAGATGATGGAGGTGTCTCTTTTCTATTCCTTGAAGTAGATGGAGTTGTAAAAATCGAACTCTTGGCTCTAGCTAAAACCTTCCCCTAGAATCTCTTGCTCTATGCATGTCATTTTTTTATTTTTCTTCAAGTCAGGTTAATAATTCTCTTTCTGATCTTCCAGGTCACTCTAGGTGCAAGAAGAGAGCATACTCAAGAAACTATTAAACCAATAACTTTCTCTTTTCTGATCCTCCAGATCACACTAGGCGTAAGAGGAGAGCATACTGTGAGAGGTTATCAATTTTCCTTCCTTGAAATTTTCTTGTTTTTATATATATAATTTTTTAGAAATTGGCTACCTAATTTCACTTCCCCCGGCAACGGCGCCAAAATGTTTGGTCAATTTAGTGTGATCTAAATTGCTATTTAAAATGTCAACCCGGGGTTCGTAAACTGACGAAGTGAAGTGTACTATATGTACTAGATAACCATTTCCTTAGTCTTTTGTCGTTTTTGAGTTTTTTTAGCTTGTTTTTGGATTTATCTTTCCCTAATGTGTGATGGCGAGGATGAAAGTGAAGTATGGAGTGTAGACGGTGATGGTTTCTATAGTGATTTTCTCAAACTTGAAAGTGCTCAAAAGAAAGCTTTAAAACAATTGAAATCAATTCTTAAGAGGAAATAATTGCATCAAACAGTGAACTAATGACAATGGCCCAGTATCCTTGCTGTTGAAATGAAAAGAAAGTAAAAACTAAAAGCAAATCAAACCAAAAGCAAAGCAACTAATTCACACTACTTAAACTCTTCAAATCCTTTACCCTTTAGCTCAATCTACCTTGTGGGAAGTAATCATAAACAAGTCAAGCAATATGATATATAAATGACAAGAAATTAAATTGCATAAAAGAAACTAATCACACTACTTGAACTCTCCTGGTCCTTTACCCTTCAGCTCAATCTACCTTGTGGGAAGCAACCATGAATAAGTTAAGCAATATGATATCTAAATGACAAGAAATTAAATTGCATAAAAGAAACTAATCACACTACTTGAACTCTTATGGTCCTTTACCCTTCAGCTCAATCTACCTTGTGGGAAGTAACCATGAATAAGTTTAAGCAATATGATAACTAAATCGCACTACAGTTAGTAATATTCTGATTTCTTGCTGATAGAGTCACTTGACCATAGAAAGAAACCATAAACTGGTGAGCAGTATGATATCTAAATAACAAAAAAACAAATAAGCAAATCACAACTTGGAAAGGACAATGCTGAAATTAAACTTCAGAAAATGAAAGTTAGCAGGAAGGACAAGATAATCTCATATGCCAATAGTTATCAAAAAGATGAAAATTTTCCCGGGCTGCCTAAGAAAACCTACAGAAAAGCATTGATCAGTTGACAGCTATAAGAAAATAGAAGTGAAAATATAAACAACAGAAACATCAAACAGTATATTATGTACAAGCTAATGATAAAAACAAAAACATAATAAAATCAAATGAAAAATTTACAAGGCTTCAGCGCGCAAGGGCCCTCTGCCACTTTAGCCAGTCAACGAGTAGTCACACGGATGAACTCAGAAAAGTCTTCTCATGTATTAAAATAGCAACATATATAAAAACAATGTGGTGATAACTAGCAGTTCGGAATTCACATATACAAACAGTTCAGAATTCACATATCCCAAAAAAAAGCCCTTTACAGCGTTCATCGACGCGTTATTTATAATGCCAAAATGCTAAAGCTAATTAATAGACTCCTATGTTATTAACTATGTTGCTAAAGACATGTAGATCCCTTCGGCCGAGATCTAGTGTAACTGTCATCATGTCTATTAAATCTCCGGAGTGGTAGCTATTGGATTCAAGTTTCGGAAATGATCTCCAAGTGTGCTGGTGTCTTTGTGAGCTGAGGATTGTGCCACATAACATTTTCACGTGCTCAAAACAGAGACGTGCCACTGCTGAACTCTTTGGTTGGCCTTGTCTTTGACGTTCGTTGACCGTGACCTTCCATGGATGATTTGGCTGATTTGAAGGGACACGTTCCATGTATCCGTCACCTGGAGCTTGCCCATGTAGCTCGTTTCTTCATAGGACACCTGTAGCACAACTTTTAACAAAATAGCTACGGAATCCTGTGCTGGCTGCAGAAACCTGTGCTGGCTGCGGAAACTGATAAGTTTTCGCAGCTGCATGAACAAAAAAAACTAAACCAAACAACAGTCACAAGCATAGTCAGAAAACCATATAAAAAGTTCTTTTTAGACTATAATGCAATGATTTAACAACTGGGTGGATGAAGTAAGCGGAGAAAGAAGGCTGAGAGGGTGTATAGGAAGGTGCAGGTTTGAGGCTCAACAGAGATTGCAATGAGACTGCATGAAACACTGATGTAAGATCCAAATCTGGGGGTTCAACAGATCCATGCGCAGTTGAAAAATATTTGCCTTGAGATGCAAAGTTTGAAGCAGGACAAAACAGTTCGACCAGAGGTGCACGAAGAGGTATGGTGCCCGAAATGCAAGGGTCAGGGGCATGACAAAGACCATTGCCCAGTCTTTGCGAACTACATGGCAGGAGGTGGACCAATGCCTTTGAGGTTGGAAGCTCAAGCAGGATGAAGCGAAGGGCCTACATTGTGGTGTGCTATATGTCAGGTAGCAGGAAAACATGCAACATATAACTATGATTTGCTACAGAAGTTTGTACAAACGCCACAACAAATGTTCTACAACTTTTGTAGGTTGGTAGGGCATGATGAGTGCAACTACATGAGCTATGAATTGATGATGGATAGAACACCCGCCTATAGGGTTCAGGCATAAACGCGGCCCCTTGACCGGAGCACAGGGATGACGCGAATAGGATTTCAGGGGTGCAGACGAGGCCAAGGCAGAGGAGGACCTGGCAAAAGTCAGGGACAACTGATTTGCTACAATTGCAGAGGACTAGGACACTATGCCCATGATTGAACTAACCCAATGCATTCGTCGTGCAAATATTTCACTTTGTTTGATCATGAGACTGAGGACTATCCTACGCTGATAGCGAGGATACACAATAAAGGGGCGCTACCACCTCAACTGAATGAGAACCTGTAGATGATGAGGTCTGAGCCTTGCAAAGAGGATCTGAATGACAATATAGTGCTCCGAAGTGGAATTGCAACAGGGGATATAAAGGGAAACAACCTGAAGACAATGCATGGGTTCACAAAGCTCCGACGAAGGAGGTTGAATTCGATTTGGAGCGCACACGCGAAACATTCATGGAAGCAAAGACGAGCTTCATTGAGGCCTCCACCTTAGGAAGTAAGGATAAGCCTGATCAGGAGATGGACCCTTCTATGCTTACAATCTTCCTAAAGACCTGCATGAAGTTTCTACACTATAGCAAGGCTGTAAAAGGATTACAAGAGCTTATAAATAGATGTGTCAGAAACACTCTAGGTGAATCGTGCATGGTACGAAAGATTGGTAAGCATAAAACAGGACAGAACGGGAGATGAGACTGACCGCGCAGATAGGAGAGTATGAGATGGATCAGATTATTTTAGATCTAGGGTCAGACGTGAACGTCCTACTGAAGAAAACTTGGGAACGGATGGGAATACCAGTGCTGGAGTGGTCTCCAATTCAATTAAGGATGGAAAATCAGCAGAAGATCATCCCCATGGGACGGCTATAAGGGGTGACTGTAGATATTGAAGGCGTGAGCGCACTAGCTAACTTTGAAGTATTAGAAATTGTGGATGATAGCAACCCCTACCCTGCGTTCCTTGCAATTGATTGGGCTACTAATATGAATGGGGTAATCAACCTAAAGAAGCAAAAGATGATATTTGAGAATAAATCGCTCCGCGTAATAGTACCCCTAGATCCCGCTGAAGGATCATGCTATACTGAGCCAGTCCGCGATTATGAGAGTGATGATGATCTAGAATGTATCTATAAGATAATAGCGTGAGACCAAGATTAGGTGAATCTAACTGCGGATGGATGAATTAAATGGGATCGCGAAAATTCCTGCACCTTGGACTCTGATGAAGAACTAGAGCACTGGCAGAACCGGTTACATGAAGTAACCACACTGAGTTGTAACATGATGACCCGGTCGCTGCGTTGTGTGTCATCAGAGGTAAGAAATATGCCCACTTATGATGGCCTTAATGATGTAGATATATTTTTGGGTGCATTTGAGAGAAGCAATGCTTCCAAGCTTTGGATTGGGCACTGCATGCTACGCTCGCAAGGTGGCGGGGTATGCATAAGGTAGCTTTGATGATTGGCGTGAATGTAGGAGGATGATCAGAACATGCTTTTGGAAGCCGAAGGTGCGACTGATAGACAAATATGATGGGTAGGATGATCCGCGCATGCACTTGGCCAAATGGGCTCATGCTTATGGAGAGAAGCCCCAACCTGAATGGGTGCACTTATTTTGTCACACCCTGGATGTCATCCCGATGAACTAGTACTTAAAAACGGAGTTCCACCATGGTACAAGTGAATGGGATATTTTGTGCGAGGGATTCATAATGAAATTCATCTTTGAAGATGGGTTGACAGTATCGATGAGGTGCTACAAGAAGTAAAAACAAAAATATTTAGGATACCGCAGGATCCTTTGGACCTAATTCACTCAATTGAGTCACGCACTGGAATGCTATAATGTAACAACTGAAGAAGAAGATGAGGATCCACGAAAGGTTAACATCCCTGAAATAGAAGGTCACCGCGAGGTTGAAGGACTACAGGTTGAGAATCCTGATATAACCGCGCCACTGAAAATGAAACAGGTAAATATTGGTATGGAGGCAAAACCCAAATTCACGAAGATTGGAGACTACTGGGACGATGTGACAGTGGATATGGTCATTGAATTGCTCCGTGAATACCAGGATTTACTCCCTACCAATTTTATGGATCTAAAAGAGATAATTGGGGACCTAGGTGTTATGAAGATCACATTGAAGCCCGACGCAAAGCCGGTTAAGAAAAGACCATACCGTCTCAATTCAAAGTATAAGGAGAAGGTTCGTGTAGAGCTAGACAAGATGCTCACGGCAGGCATCATTGAGCCTATAGAAGAATTTTATTGGGTAAGCCTAATCGTGGTATAGGAAAAGAAGCAGAAGGATGAAATAAGGATATGCGTAGATCTCAGGAAGTTGAATGACACTTGTGTACATGATCCCTTCTTGACTCCATTCACTAATGAAGTGTTGGACAATGTAGGTTGCCAGGAAGCCTATTCCTTCACTGATGGGTTCTCTGGGTACCATCAGATCAAAATCGAGCTAGAGGATAGGAGCAAGACAAACTTCGCGACTGAGTGGGGGTGTTTTGAGTACAGTGTAATGCCTTTTGGATTGAAGAATGTGCCTGCAATTTTTTCCCGCGTAGTCGTTCCAGCATTCAAGGAATTGATTCACAAGTTCCTAGAAGTATATGTTGATGACTGGACTGTGTCTGGGCTGGTGAAACGCCATGTGGCAAGTTTGTGCCTGATGCTAGATACCTGTCAAAGATACCAGATCGTGTTCAATGTGTAGAAATTCCTATTTTTTGTTCCTTTTGGAACCTTGCTGGGTCATGTGGTCCGTAGATAGAGACTGATGGTAGATCCCGCAAAAATTGCGGTGATACTTAACTTAGAAGCGCTAAGGAGTTTGAAACAGTTGTGCGCTACCCTAAGACATATAGGATATTACAGAAAGTTTATCAAAGGCTATTCCTAGATCACCGCTCCTATGGAGAATTTGTTGAAAAAGGATGTCACATTATACTGGAACGAGGACTATGAGAAAAGCTTGGATGTATTGAAAGAAAAGATGGTCACCGCGCTAATTCCAGTCTTCTCGGATTGGAAGAAGGAGTTTCATGTACATGTCGATGTGTCATATATAGCATTGGGAGCAGTACTGACGTAGGCTGGCGGAGGATACTTGGACCATCCTATAGTGTTCACAAGTAGAAGGTTATCCAAGGCAGAGAGGAACTATTCCACCATTATGTGCGAAGGGTTAGCCATGGTATACACACTCCAGAAGTTTATACACTACTTGATGGGTGGCCATTTTAAGATGTATACAAATCATTTCGCACTGAAATACCTGGTCAATAAGCCTATGTTGGGGGGGAGAATCTGCAAATGGTTGTTATTGTTCCAAGAGTATGATTTTGAAGTTATTGTGAAGCATAGACGACTGAACGCGAGACCAGACCATCTGTTGCGCATCAAAATAGGGGAAAAGCCCACTAATTTAGAAGAAGGATTGCCTGACATGCAACTATTTGCAGTGCACATCACAGATGGTCATTTTGAAGGTATCATACACTTCCTAACGACAGGAATTACCTCGAAAGGATACACCATCTAGCAAAAGGAGTTAGTGGTGCACATGGTAGACTTTTCTATCATTGTCGGGCATCTGTATAAAATGGGGTCAGATGACATATTGCGATGGTATGTACTGGAGTTTGAAAGAAGAAATATCCTCGCGGACGCTCATGGGGCCGCCACGAGAAGGCATTATGCAGGAAGAGCGAATGTGCAGAAAATTCTATGCGCATGGTTGTGGTGGCCAGCCCTCCATCAGGATTCAAAAGCGTACTGCAAAGCATGTGATGTGTGTCCAAGGAATGGCATGCCATCACAAAGGGATGATCTTCCTTTGAATCCACAAATGACATTACAACCCTTTGAGAAATGGATGATAGATTTTTTGGGACCCATCCAGCCCCAAGGAAAGATGGGAGCAAGGTACATTATCACCGCGATGAAGTATTTGACTCGATGAGAGGAGGCACAACCTGTGAAGGATTGAACAGGCGCAACCGCTGCAAAGTTCCTCTTTGAGTATGATGCGATTCAGGTGTCCAAAGATCTTGATGAGTGATCATGGTACGCACTTTCTGAATGAGACGATCAACGCGCTGATGGAGGAATTCCAGGTCTATCACCAGTAGAGCACGCCTTATCATCCGCAGGCTAACAGGATGGTGGAAGCATTCAATAAAGTGTTGGAGAATGCGCTCACCAAGGTTTGCAATGCTCAACGAAGTGATTGGGACCTATGCATACCCGCGGTACTATGGGCCTATTGGACAACATGCAAGAAGTTGACTGGACAAACACCTTTTAGGCTTGTATATGGTATTGAATTAGTGATTCCCATAGAATACATTGTTCCTAGTCTGCGGATAGTAGCACTCACGGGTATGACGGATCGTGGAGCCCTAGAGGAGAGGCTCGCGCAGCTGGCTGAGCTTGAGGAAGAAATATTTCTAGCTAGATTTCACCAACATGTCCAAAAGCAGCGCGAAAAAGAATGGCATGATCGACACATTAAGTTGCGCACCTTTAAGGTAAATGAACTAGTTTTGTTATATGACAGCAAGTTTGATAAATTTCCAGGGAAATTTAGAATGCACTGGTTAGGCCCCTATGTCATTAAGGAGATTACCGACCGAGGAGCGGTTCAGTTGGTCAAATTGAATGGAGATCCCTTCCCAAGAAAGGTGAATGGCAGTCACTTGAAGCCATACACCGACGGTCCGGCCATGTGACTATATGAAGTTAGCACAGTCTTAGTGCTCCAGGCAGCTGAAAGGAGGCATGGGACTATAAACTACACTGCCTAGGTTGGGGAGCTGCACGATTAGCAAATTGTGCGAAGAAAGGAAGTGTCATAGGGTTCGCGACAGTGGGAAGGGAGTTGCGCTACCCAGAGAGAAATCACGTAGGTTGCTCGAAAAGTGACCATTAAAGTCAATGTTCATGATTTGATGGTAGAAATGCAGCCAAATGGAGCAGGAGGTCGGCGTTTAAGACAGAATTTATGGATCATATCCTTGAAAATCTGCTGCCAATCTAGCATTAATGAACCAAATTTTGGGGGAGCAGTCATATTTGAATTCAGATTTCCCTATAAATTACAGGTGGTTGTCCAGCGAAAAACACTTGGCATTTCAAGAATTGAGTTGTTGAGCTCTCAAGCACACATGAATCGTGAGCACTATGAACTTCTGTTAGCTAGTTCCATATTTGAGATATTGCCAAAGGAGACACAGGAGTTATTGTAGAACATCATGTCGGCACCAATAGAAGCTATAGATACTGAAGCAGAGGATTCGGTGCTGGAAATTGAGATGGAGGCCGAAGAAGCTGCTCCTGAGGTTGCCGAAGTCCCCAAATCACCAAGGACACCGAGACCAAAGCCAACCCCAACCGAGGAGAGTGTGAAGGATGAAAGGTCAAGCAGCCTGCAATACCAGTGCGTGCATCACCAAGAAGAAACCCATTGAAGCCTATCACATAGGAGAGGGGCAAAGCTATCAATCTAGAGCCGGAGGAGGAAGAAATCGAAGACATCCCGATGGATGATGAGGATGTGGGAGTAGATGTGGAGGAAGATGAAGCTCAGGGTGCTGACCCTATAACTTGGTTGCCTAAATACGTCCCTCCGTGCAAGGGCAAGGCCAAGGTATAGAAGGATATCGATGAGAGCAAGACCCCCTTGCAAACCCCTCTGCTGCCGGATGAGATTGTTTTCGAAGGACCGCGCTTGGCGCGAGTTCCACTGTTAAAACTTGAGGACTGGGACTTGGTTGATCATGAAAAGTTCCCACACCTAGCGACTGAGCAGCTGATGCGCCACATCATTGATACAACCACCGGAATGACCACATTGGAGCCATGGAGGTGGCTTAGAGGAGTAGACAAGGCAATGTTTCTCAACTTGCTTTGGGTGTCGCACTACAACTGCACCTCGGTTACAGTATTGGTCATCAAGTAGTTGCTATGCTTGGTGCATGATAGGTTTCTGTGGTTGCAGGGGCCAATACCCATCACTAACAGATTGATCCACAGGATCACGTGGTTGCCTTACACAGGTGAAAATTTGGACATGATATTTGGCAGAAAAGGTGCTGAGCAGGCCCTCGTGGAGGCCATGAAAGAAAAGTTTAAGTTGGTAAAGAAGCCGCGTGTATATGCCATATCCAGCATCTGTGACCCTACTGTAAAGGTGGCTACACAGATTTTAGCAGGAAAGGTGATGAGGAAGTGTCACATTGACAACGTGTCGGTGCCTGTCGTCGTGCTAACAGCCCAGTGCGCTGAAGGAGTCTAGTTCAATTGGTCAGACTATCTTCATGGAGAGTTCCTAGCAAACTATCGCGAAGCATAGGAGCTCAGCAAGACATTCCACTACGCATGGCTCTTGCTGTTGATTGTGCTGGTAGCATGGGAGCTGCCAGAGGACAGTCAGTTCCCTTCAGTCGTGCCAGACCTACCAGAAGCAGTGAAGTACACTTTGCTGTGGGTGACCAAGAATGCACAATGAATCAAGGACAACAAGATCTTCTGTATCTTGATGGAGATGAACATCTACATGGCCATCAATTGCAACCTGCGGTTGTCGCCTATGGTGTTTGCCAACCTACAGGGCTATGCAGAGTTCAAAGCATATTTTCACCATGTGTCCATTAGGGTGCGGAAGGACCCTGCACAGAAATGGTATGACTTGCCTTACCTGGAAACAGATGATGCCATTAATGCAGTACTTGATTGATGGCCAGCAGAATGGCGCACCACAACAGACTTGGTGGTGGGAGGGAACAAGTCCACCACGTAGAGAAAGAAGGAGGAGGTCAAGCTAAAGATGACGTAGTTAGCTGAAAAGAGAAGGAAGGAGGTCGCTGACAAGGCTTGGGTGGAGTGTAATGCTGCTCAGTAGGCAGAAAAGCAAATAGGAGGAATAGAGTGGGGTTCTGACAAAGGCGCAAGGTCGCCTTCACCTCAGACAGAGGAGGAGATGGACGAGCAGATAGAATAGCACGACGCAAACCCATAGGAAATGTTCGCCCACATCAAGCATCCAAGGGAGCAGGAGAAAGGAGTGTCTAGGAAGAAATCAAAGGCTACTAAGACATCATTGGACCCAATCACGCTAACAGAGGGTGATCTGCACGACATCGGTGACACAATGCGGGATGTCACTATGGAGGCCCTACAACAGTTTGAGCAGCAGCAACAACTAGTATTGGGGGATATCCAGACACGTCTTCAAGAGCTGCAGACCCACGCGACATAGGCTAGCATGATGTCTACTAGCCTTGCTATCAACACTTCAAAAGCTGCCGAGATGCTGCGCACGAAGGCCTCCAACGAGATAGTGCTACCTGATGGAGCACTAACCATGGAGAACGAAGTTGACAGGCCCACTGTCAGCGCCCTAAAGGGAGTAGGGTTGAATTTGGCAAAGTTCCCTCGTGAAGCGCTCCACCTCTTGTAGGATGGAGTGATTGTATAGCTGAGGGCCCATGAGCACCGCACCCTATAGGTGATCAACGAGCAATGGATTAAAAACGAGTAGATGGCACTACAGCGAGACTCTACCATCGCCGCTGTGACCGAGGCGACCAACCAGAACAAGCGTATAATGCAGGTTGTTAAGGAGGCATGCCGAATGGTCCCAGAGTTGGCCATTCCTGAGGAAGAACTAGTTGAGGTGCGAGTATGCAAGCTAGCCATGGGGGTGCGTGACACTTATACATAAATGGCGAGGGTTTAGTTGGAGTTGAACTTGCAGATCATAGAGTTATAGTTGAAGGCACAACCTTCAAATCTGCCAGAAGTAAAGGAGCAGCGAGCGACCGTTGTCACAGAAGCAGTAGTGGTGGTTGACAGTAAATTAGTAGACTGCACAAAACTTTTTGAGCAGTCGTTCGAGGTCCTAACGAGCTTGCAGGAGGACCCCAATGTACAACGGCTAGAGATAGAAGCGAGTGAGCTACATCATCACTATGATGAGGTCAAAGGAACAACACGAACTGTCACGGTCACATAGAGACTAGTGAAACTGCAAGAGGCCAAGCAACTGAAGGAACAGGTGGATGCAGCGCTAGATAAGGATGCAGTGTTGAATGCACGAATGAAGCCCTGGTTAGATGAGGCTTACACGATGACAACCTCTATTGAAGGAAATCTTGTGACTCTGCAAGTAACTTAGCAAAAGCTTTAGGCCGACAGTTCAGGAGCAGTGACTGAGCAAATGGTGGAAGATGTGAAGTAGGCGAGTGCACAATGCATGACCAAGGTTGCAGTCATAAGGGTTGAGCTAGGAGGTCTTCACGCTAAGATCTCCGCGCCTGCCGAGTGACTCGAGGGCGAGTCACGATGTTTGTGTTGGGGGGCTGTTAGGAACGGGATCCCCCAAGGACAGTTTTGGGGTTAAAAGCCCATGTTTTGGGTCAAATTTTGTAATAAAGTTGTAAAGTCTCCGCATTTTGTGGTCGCGGAGCGCGAAGGTGTCATGAGTCATAAAGGGTTGTCCACCCTTAATTTTGTAAAGTAAAGTTGACTGTAAAGATCTACCCATGGTCTGCGGACGATGGGATTGTATAAAGAGAGCTAAGTGAGTAAGTTCTAAGTAGTCTTAACAAGTCATGAATTGTAGTAAGAAGTCTTGAGCGATAAAGAGAGAAGTCTAAGTTTAGGTCAGAGCATAGGTAGAGGCTCTGTAGCTGAGAGCGTAGAGGCCTAGGGTAGAAGTCTGCAGCTGAGTGCACGAACCCCTGGAGCTGTGTGAGTAGGGCCGATAGAGTCTGTAATCGTTTGAAGATATCAATAAAGAGAAGTATTCTACAAATTCTATGTCTTTGTTTCCTGTTAATGCATCTTGTCATATTGTGTATGAATTTCATTTATAATACTTATGTGATGTGCGAATGTATGTAATTATGTTGGATAATTGAATGCAAATAAGGATATCTATTTACATGGTGCTAATTGTGATTTTCTGATAAGATAAGTAAGATTCTTAAGATAACTTGGGAATTTGTGCAATACGCCGCCTTAACAGTGCAGAAGTATCTGAACTGAAGGCTAGGGCTGCACGAAGGTCATTCGTACCCTTTCACGAAGGTATCGAAGGGAGGAATAGGTGGCTAGGCAGACAGAGCCCTAGAGCTACGTGAAAGCAGGAATACGAGGAATAAATCAACATCACGACCATCTCACGGTGCGAAAACTTGGTTCTAGCATCCCACCATACTGCTTCGGGTGAGACTTCAGTCCACGCTCCACGGACTGATGCTGAAAAGGCTAGTAGTGTAGGGATTTTTTTGGCTAACTAACATTGAACCTGGGTCAAGCCCCACCAAGCCAACACAATGTTATGCCTCCTTCTATGCATCTACTTATAGGTTTCGATCTGGGCGAGATGGTTATGAGACTTTGTCAAAATGATCTCTATATGGTGATGAATCTGTAATGCAAGGATCTGCATTTGTGCCCCATGTTTGTAAGAATGATTCTTCTTGTGAAGCTTCTTGATGAGAGGGGACAATCTCTGCAGTGGAAACGACATGATTATTTGGCTACTTTTGTGTGATTGAGATAAGAGAATTGGCTTCAAATGCACAAATGCACAACTTAATTTGAGATATTTCCCACATTGCCAAGTATGATAATATTAACTCAGGTTTTGATGTTGCACCATGAATGAAACTCTGCAACAATGTATTTTTTCTTTTCTTTGTTAAAACTCCAAAATTCATTATTATTACATGCCCTTTGGCCAATTCCTACTTTGTTAATATTATATTTCAAAAGCTAAATTGTGATGTCATCCATTTGCCATCTTTGCATTGGAAAATGTTTGAGTTCTTATTTTGTGCAAAGTTGGTTTGAAGAGCTTGGTGTTAAAGTGAGCAGTCCCATTACAAACCATAAGGGGATTTTGTGTAAAGTTGGTTTGAAGAGCTTGGTGTTAAAGTGAGTAGTCTCATTACAAACCATAAAGGGATTTTGTGCAAAGTTGGCTTAAAGAGCTTCGTGTTATGGCGAGTAGACTCATTACAAACCACAAGGGATACATTGATTCTAATGACCAATGCTTTGAGGGCTCTCAATGCTCTCAGTTTTGTAGAGTCCCTTTGCCTGAAGCTTCCGACAATAATTTAGTTTATTGCATGCTAATTTGCAAGGCATTAGCGACTTGCTTCCCTTCAGAAAATACGAAACAACTCTCTCTACAATAACTTTGGAAAATGGTAAGTACACCAACATAACTTTTGACTGATAAATTTCTCAAAAAGCATGCAAAATTGTAGTAAACATAGATATAACAATTGAAAAAGTTCACCATATTATTGTTTTTACCCTCCTAGATTTAGGATTTAATCACTGAAACATCAAGAACACAATGCCCAACGCACAACTTATCTCAAGGCAGGCACAATTTAGAGTAATGAATTTTTCGTTTTATTATTTACAGGGGGTTGATATAGGTGCACCTAGTGGACAATTAGAAAAATGTCCATATGCATTTGAATATTTTCAAGATCTCTATGATTGGCAGGGCTCACTATAGGGGTCTTCCATAACAAATATTTTATACCATACTCAAATATGGACTCTAGAAGTGTCATATGCTTGTTTGAACCCTGAGTCTAACCAATAGAAATTCAGAATCATAAGGATAGCCTTCTTATTGGGCACACCATTCTTAACCTTCTTTGCAATCATAAAACCTATGAAACCTGACACCCAAAAGAACACAACATGATAATACAATGAAGAAAAAATATTGATTTCCATATTGATATCAGGTAGTTTTTTATTTTGCGTCTAGAGGGTACCTCAAACTTCTATTTTGTTTTTGTTAAATCCCACTTATGTTATATGTTTTTCTTGATTTTCCCATTTTGTTATACCCTGCCATTGGTCTCAAATCCCTCACTTTTTAGTCTTGTTGGTTCTTTCAGATTAATGCATTTGCTTCTCTAGTTTAGATGGGTGGGTGTGAACATCATTACCATAAATATTTACCTAGGATGGTAGGATGGTAGAAGAACTGAGAGTCGGCTTAGCTAGTGTTATCGATGCGCTCTCAGATCAGTAAGTGCACGAACCCAGTGAACAATAATAGGCAGTTAGATTCCCTGGGCAACTCCTATGAGACATGACAGTGAGCACAACTCCAAATTCATAAAGAAAATACAAGTAATGTCTCTGTCACAATTCTATTGTCTATCACTATTCACAATTCTAATGTTTGTCTAAGAACAAATTATATTGATGAACTAATTATATAATATGTACATCAAATTCTCATATAATGTGTACATCACATTCTAATGTCTATTGTTGAATTGGTGTGACTAAAAGAAATAATTGCAGTGTCAGGACATGTGGAGAACAACTGACTTCAATACCAAACTTTGAGCCTATGTCAAACTATAGATAAAAAATTATGAAAAAAACTTTGAATAAAAATAACACAATCAAATGCAAGCTTGGGTTAAAAGGAAAGAAATCCAAATTGAATTTGAAATTCGGTTAAAATGCAATAAATCTAAATGAAAACACTAAAATTGGAAATAAAACCCCCAAAGATGAAATTCAAACTTTAGTTAAAAGACCAGAAATCCAAATCGAAAAAACTGAGTTCAACAATAAAACCCAAAGATAAATAACCAATAAAAAAAACAAATAAAAATTAATTAAATAATTTTAAATATCTGCAACTTTGGTCAAAGCATTTCATATTAAAAAGTTCAACAAAATTAATTCACAATCAAAATGATATCGATTACTATATACCATTACCGTGTTGTTCCACGGATATAATAATAAGTCATCCACCATAAAAACTTGTAATACTCACCATTGAAAAATAAACAAATCAAAACTAGAAATAAAAAAAAAGGATAATTTCAACAAAACCTTTCCCTAACTTTATCCATTTCTAAACCATAATCATTAGGAAGAATCTCCATGATGCTTAAAGGTTATCCTAAGGAAGCACTAGCATCTTCAACTTAGATGGATCCACTTCGATAATCAAACCCTAAATCTATGATTTCCATAGTGTTTCCATGCCATTTAAGATAAAGTGCCCAAAAATATCTATCCACTAATCCCCACGGTCGAATGCAATCATCTGCCATTAGTAAAACATCTCGAAGTATACCCCACCTTGGGATAAGGAGGTGTTAGGTGGAAAGTGATCTATACACATGCTTGTGACCAAAAAAATATCATTATAAGTTCCCAATAAAACATTGATCCACACGGGAGAATCTAAGACACCAGGTCCCAAGGGCAGCGAGGTTGACCAACACCAAGGCTGGGCGTAGAGTGGCAATCATGATTCAGACACTCTGTTTTATATACTCCGCCAACATATCGAGACATGCAATATAAAATGCTGGTTCTACTGATATGGCCTATGGAGGAATATTTGCACACGCCGGATCTGCGGATCTAAAACTATCCGGAGAATATAATCCGCCCAGTCTACTCTATTATAGAGAGACAAGTACCAACAGATTTTGCGAGGGTGGCGCTAGTTTTGAAAAGTCGAAGGAATAAATTAAACATAGGTTTATAAAATTAGATCCGCTGGCTCCTCCATTTGATCCAACAATGCATGAAACGTCGCTGTCGTCTGCAGAATGCAGTATGTCTGACAGACCCACAGCCACAGATTACCTATCTGATGGGAGCTTGGAAAGTTTCAAATTTCACAGGAAACCCTAATTCTCTTATTATATTGCATCGCTCTCTGCACGAAGAAGAATGCATGCTCTCTCTGAATTAAAAAAAGGGAGAGGAAAAGAAGCTGATAATATTTGATTCTGGGGAAGAATATATTGGGCTTTGAATCGGTTATGGTAGCTGTTTATTCTCCATTGTTGTTTGTTATTTTATTTTGGCCATTTATGTGGCGGTAGAGTACAGAGTTGCTGGCCCTTTTTTTTTCAGAAGAAAAAGCTGTATAGAGTTGCTGGCCCTTATCATTATATGAGATGGCAGAACAGCCGAAGTTTGAGGGAGCAGAACAGCCGAAGTTTGAGGGAGCAACTTTATGGGCAACTAGTGCAGGATTGGCTTTCTTTGTGCTGTTTCTGAAATGGGTTTTTGGCAAGGGCAGGAGAGCTAGAAAAGGATTACCCCCTGGAAGCTTGGGATGGCCTCTGTTAGGAGAGACTCTCCAGCTAATTTCAGCCTACAAAACATCAAATCCGGAACCATTTGTGGACACCAGGAGATCCCGGTATGTTTCCTGCATGTCTTACTTGTTAAGGTTTTATGTATATACCAGTCAATAGAGATATCAGTTTCTTCCATGTTTTAGAAAACTTTCAGGAATTTGATACAGGCAGATGGCAAATTTGGGTTAAGAGGTATCTGTGATAGTTATCTATTTATGCTGCTGTAGTCTTGTTGCAACTAATTATTTGACACGCACTTGTTACAACTAATTATTTGGCATGAACTTCTTAGTAATTCTAGTGTGCTCAACAAAAAATAGTAAGAGATGGTTATGAGAATGATAATTGCTTGGAATTTTTGCAGATATGGGAAAGTGTTCAAAACCCACTTGTTTGGAAAGCCCACAATCTTCTCCACAGATCCAGAAGTGAACAAGTTCATACTGCAAAACGAAGGGAAGCTGTTTGCAACCAGCTATCCAAGCTCTATTGCCAATCTACTTGGAAAAGATTCTTTGCTCCTGATGCAAGGAAACCTGCATAAACGGTTGCATTCTCTCACACTGAGCTTTGCAAACTCGTCTGTTCTCAAAGACCATCTTATGTTCGACATTGAGAAGCTTGTCTGTTTAACTCTAGATGGCTGGAAAGATCACGTTCTTCTTCAAGATGAAGCAAAAAAGGTACACAGTCTATATCGTTAATGGTGTTTTTAGAGCTTCAAAAATATCATGATAGTGATTGATCGAATACATAGAGCAGGTAGATGCAAACCTTAAGGCAAATGACATGGCAGCAAGAAATAATGTTATTTCTATTCTATATTTGAATAAGTGGTTCTAGGTTCTTTTCAGTGCAGAAAATGAAAATAGATTAAGATTGGCCCTGGACGTTGCCTTCTGACTAAAATGTTGGTTGGTTGTGTAGATAACCTTTGAATTGACAGTGAAGCAGCTATTGAGCTTTGATCCTGGGCAATGGTCTGAGAATCTGAGGAAAGAGTACTTGCAGCTTATTGATGGATTCTTTTCATTACCAGTGCCACTGCCATTCACAACTTATGGCAAGGCTCTAAAGGTAGTCAGTTTTCATTTATTTAGGTATTCGTTTTCATTTATTTAGGTATTCAGTTTACTATTGTAGAATCTTTTCTACACCCATCTTTGTAGAATTATAAAGTTTCCTTTCTTCAATATATAAGATGATTCTTGAATAAACTCTTAGTATAATTATGGGTTGTGTGCTTTCAGGCCAGGGCCAAAGTTGCAGAAGAGCTGAGACTGATTGTACTAAAACGAAGACGAGATTCTGATAGCAGCGATCACTATGACATGTTAGCAGCACTTCTAAATGAAAAAATCACTACTGCATCTGATGGTCTCTCGGATGATCAAATAATTGACCTGCTCTTGTCTCTGCTGGTTGCTGGATATGAGACAACATCCACCATAATGACCTTGGCTGTCAAGTTCCTCACGGAGACACCAGATGCGTTGGCCCAATTAAAGGTACTTGAATCTTTATCTTTTTTAATTTTTCTTTACACCGATAACAGTGCCATAGATGCTGGATGTTGGGATAATACATGCTCAATTAGCCCTACCCACAAACCTATAGAATTTAGAATCCCAATACGTGCATGGGTTTTGGATATCAGACAGATCTGACCCACCAAACTGAAAAAAGTGAAATCATGGTGGGGAACTGAGGGAAAGTTGAGGTTACTGGACCACACACTTCCTGCCGAACTTGTCTGTGATGGCTGGGGTTGTGGGGTTTCGGAATGTACGTTCCGTTCTGGGGTTGGAGTTGGAGTTGGGTTTAATAAAGGTGAAAGGCGAATCCTTATCGTGGGCCTTCTTTTCTTTGTGGAGACAATTGTTTTCGGCACGCCTTTCTGGGCCATTACTCATCATTCATTTAGTTCCTACCAACTTATTCCGTTCCACTTGCCGGATCATGTTGCCCGCGAATAACTGGATTGTGTTCGCAGTCTTGGGGTTTTCAGAGATCTTTTAGATTGCCCATGCGTTTCGAACCAGCTAACTAGTTCATGCGGTGGTTCGAAACAAGTCGGCAATCTTAAATTTCGGCAATTTTAAATATCTATGTGATGATGTCTAAGTAACTTTACTCACAAAAGCCTCCACTCAGATAGCCTTAGGGTTTTTTATCCTGTTTAATTAACTCTACTCACAAAAACCTCCATAGCCTTGAGGTTTTTTATCTTGTTTAATTGAGTACAACCCGATGTCCATGTTCAATGCACAGGATTTACCTTCTTGGATTCAATTTTTCACGCGGACAATGAGTTAATGGATCCTCCATTTTCTTGGTCTAAATGCGGGCCGACATACCTTACGTTTTTTCTAAAGTTTTCAGGAATGTATTTGACAGCTGGAAGTGTCTTATCCTTTGTACAGAATGTGCATTAAACTGACTCCTCCCCAAATGATTATCAGGTCCTGAGTTTAAAATGCCCAATAAGTCTTATCTCCCTCTATGCCTCTGATATAGTGTCCATGAGGAAGCACTCAATGCACTTTCTGGCAAAGCATTGACAGCTTGAGTATACTAATGTCCATGACGTAGCATTCAATGCCCTTCTGGCAAAGCAGTGACAGCCTAATGAGTATGCCAATCCAGGAGCTTGAAATCCAACTTTGAAAGCATTCACCCTATTTGCAGTTTAGTGTTCAGACTTCAGAGTTAGTAAAAGTCATTTTCTATTCCATTATAAAACTGGCATAAGTATAAAACCTTAATCAGAGATATCCATCGTTCTTGAAGTTCAATAATAGGGGTACATGGGTTCACGTGCACAGAGGGTTTTAAATGAACCGAGGCCATTGGCTAGTTTGAATGCCATCTAAGATGAGTCTAGATTCAATACATTCTTACATTGAAAAAGAACGAACGAAAAGTTGATATTCATCTCCACCTCAACCAGAGTCTAGATGCACCTCTCTGCTCGTGATATCGAGTAAATTTTCTTTATGATTATAAATTGGGTAGGCTATGTAATGAATGGCCGCACCTCCTTCTGTGCTCAAATCAAATTTGAATGGCAACAGCGTAATTTTAATGAACTGAAAGTGAACTTAAGATTTTTTGCGAATGCTACGCTAATGGTCTAGTGGGATCATCAAATGTTGCATTCCCCTTGCTCAGCCTCCTCTTCTTGCTCACCTTCTTCTTTTACCTGTGGGAAATGTTTTGTGGGTTTGATGATAAACCTGATTTTAAACATTTCTTGTTTGGTTTTGTTGTTTTCTTTCGTGAGAAATGTTGTGGGTACAAGACTGTGAGAACAAACACGTTCCTCATTTGTAGAACTAGCTGTGTGGGTGAGTGTATATGATAATAGAGTATAAACAGTGATGCTTAGCTTAACACCTTCCTCGTATAAAACTAGCTGTGTGGGTTAGTGAGAACTAGCTGTATGGGTGAGATTATGTGATAATAAACAGTGAAGCTTAGTTGTGTGGGTAAGGGAAACAGTGAAGCTTAGCTGTGTGGGTAAGTGAAACAGTGAAGCTTAGCTGTGTGGGTAAGTGTTTGTAATAATAAAGAATGAAGCTTAGCAGAATTTGAAGAATACATTTGCATTTTAATTGGCTATTAAGTTGTTTTTTAAGTCAAACTCGCTAATTTATCTCCAAAGCTTTATACCTTGTTGGTTTGAACTTGTGTTAATTTTGTCGTTAACATAGAAACTGTGTAATTTCTATTTCATTAGCATAAAACTGTCTATTTCGACCATTAAACCACAGTCAGGTGAACTATTAGTACCAATATTAATACCGGTGATCGATTGGATTGGATCCCATATCCTCTTTCTATTTCGTTCTTCACATGTTGCTGGTGGTAGTTTTTAAATTTTGGATAATATTATTAAATGTATCATATAGGTTTTTCAGGAACTTGAATAATATCATAAATATACAGGGTAACCGTTTTGCAGGAAGAGCATGAAGCAATCAGGAAGCGAAAAATCGGAGCTCAAAGGTTGGAGTGGAGTGATTACAAGTCAATGGCATTTACTCAGTGTGTAAGCAAGCAACGCAAGCCCCTTTCCCCTTCACATGCATTCCTCCCCCCAACTTTACTAGCCATTCACTGTATAAGTAATTTCTGTTCACAAACAAGGATTGTTTAAAGTTATTTGGTGACCGCAGGTTATAAGTGAGACTCTCAGAATTGCTAATATAATATCAGGCGTGTTTAGAAGAGCCTTATGCGATGTTGAAATAAAAGGTATGGATGAATCACTGAAAAATAAATATTCAAGAGAGTGGTCATATGCATTATTGTTTTCATGATATACTAGTAGTATCAATAACTGAGCTGACCAAACTAAAATGTGATGTTTATTAGGGTTCAATATTCCCCAAGGTTGGCCGGTTTTTCCATGTTTCAGAGCAGTTCATCTGGACCAAGAATTCTACTCTGATGCTCGGAAGTTCAATCCGTGGAGGTGGCAAGTGAGCATTAAACTTACTACCATCAATTATTTTCATATATACAATGTTCACATCAATTATTTTCATATATACGATGTTTACATATGAAGATTGGTTGAAGTGTTTCCTACTACTATCATAGATTCATCTGACTTAAATTATCATGGAGAAAGACCCAAAAACTAATTAGAGATACAAATACTAATTTTTGCTAATTTTTATTTGTTATATTTTGTTTAATATATATTGAACTAGCCCATCTGGGCCTTTGCAATGTTGTAGGACTTTAGAGTTGAATGATTTTGCATAATAGTAATAACTTAAAAAATAAAAAATTGATTTCATCTTTCCATTCCCTATAACGATAGGGATTTATTATTTTTATGTAGATAATTATTGTAATTTTGTTGTCAAACGTGTTCTTGACTTCAGGAAAACCATCCATCTACAAACTCTGGAACTGTCTTTACACCTTTTGGGGGAGGGCCTCGCCTGTGTCCAGGCTATGAACTAGCCAGAGTTGAAATCTCAGTTTTTCTTCATCACATGGTGACTCTGTTCAGGTAGGGGATTTTAGATAAAAATCTCTTTCACATTCATTGTGTAATAGGGATTTTAGATAAAAATCTCTTTCACATTCATTGTGTAATAATATTTTAGTCTGCATTCTCAGAGTGAAAAAAAGGGGTGTTGCTTCATAACCCTTATCTTACTGGCCCCTTTGGGTTTAGGGAAAAGTGTATTAAGTTGCTTTTTTTGGGGTTGTGCAATGACATTGGTTTTAATGTATTTGTAGTTGGGAGGTTGTGGAGGAAGACAAGCTCATCTTCTTTCCTACTACAAGAACAGTGAAGAGATACCCCATCAACCTCACAAGAAGGGGAAGAAGGTCACCACTTGATATATAAACAACCCAGTGTTGATGCACTTGTCTCAGCACCAGTTCGTCGCTAGCCAACTCCCATGAACATTTAGGAAATATTTTATTTATTTATTTCACAGCATTTTGATTGTCTTTATATATGAAACGAAGCTTTTATTTAAGCACCAGATAGAAGATAGAATTTTGCTCAGAAGGAAAGTATGGGCATGTTGAAACCCTGATACGTTATGGTTTCAACTTTGCCCATAGTTATTACTTCATGGTTTCATACAGCTTTGTGTCCTTGCTAGAAGGAATGTATATAATTTACATGATGAAAAATATATGTTTATTTTTAATTAAATTGTATATCTTTGTCTGAATTTTCTATATAGAACGTAGTTGTCATTTGAAAACACCGACTTCCTATGTGAATATCACCTAAAATGAATTAAATTATAAAAAATATTAAGTAAAATTATAAAAATATTGAAAATGGAAAATATGCGTTATTTTGTAATACTATGTTTTTTTGTTAAAGGAAATGGGTAAAGATTTATATTATTAAAAAAATATGGATTGCAAGGCCAAAGCTTTAACATATTCCAATCTTCTTTGCGAGAGCATTGAGGCTCAATCCAAACCCTAAAGCAAGTTCTGCATGACATAAAAACTTTATAGTCACTATCCAACTAAAATTGTCCAAAAAACCCTCCCAATACAAACATTTATATTCCATTTTTCACTATAATTTTAATTTTATCTAGTTTGACTTGTTTTTTCTTGGTAAAAAGTTTTTTTTTTCTTCCCATATTGAATCTGACTGGCATTTTCTACCAAATTCCTGGATCGTTTTTCGACAAGTTCAGGATATTCTTGAAATCTTTCTCATCCCAAAAAGTTTCCTTTTCAACGATATTCCTTGTGGGTTTTGGAGTGGATTTGTTTTCCACAAGGGATCATTGCTTTTCCACAAACGTTGTGTTTGGGGAATCCTTACTGGTGATGGAAGGATCCACATTGGCAAGTGATTTCTCTTGCTTAGATTTTGTTGCCGCAGATGTAGTTGGTTTCTTTGATTGTATTTGCATCCTTCTTGTTTTTTGGATTTTTTTTTGTCTTGAATCTCTTCTTTTTTGAATATCATATAGTTCCCAAAATGTTTCCTTTTCAACAATATTCCTTGTGGGTTTTGGTGGGGATTTGTTTTCCACAAGGGATCATTGCTTTTCTACAAATGTTGTGTTTGGGGAATCCTTACTGGTGATCGAAGGATCCCAAATTGGCAAGTGATTTCTCTTGCTTAGATTTTGTTGCCGCAGATGTAGTTGGTTTCTTTGATTGTATCTGCATCCTTCTTGTTTTTTTTTTTTTTTTTTTTTTTTTTTTTTTTCTTGAATCTCTTCCTTTTTGAATATCATATAGTGATCACCTGGTGCATTTTCCCACCATTTGGGTATTTGCATCCTTGTCTTTTGGATTTTTTTGTCTTGAATTTCTTCCTTTTTGGTTATCATATATTATCACCTTGTGCCCCTCCCCACCATTTGGGTCTTCTACATTTTTTCTGATCTTTGTTGTTCTAAGAACATTTAGGGCAATTTTTAATTACATGAATTGTTTCATAGCATGCTCTACACCTCAGGGCAATTTTTAATTACATGCATTGTTTTATGTTCTACACCTAAATGAAATTTCCCATAGTCGAGCTTTTGGACCCAAACATAGTTTAGAGCCATCAAATTAATCTGTGGAAAAACCCTTGTTGAAGTCTATCTCCACACAAATGTGGGCTTAAGTAGTCTTGATTTTTTATTTTATTTTCGTTAGGACAACTGTGATAAGACTTTCCTAGCACATTCCCAGTGGAGAAAAACAATGTATGATTCCAAAAATGCAAGGAAAGATTCAGAAGTCTTACCCAAATTGGGGTTGTGGCGATAAATGTCATTACTAGTCTTACCCAAATTGGGGTTGTGGCCGTCATTGGGTCAAAAGTGGTCAAAAGTGGGAGTCTTGGGTTGCATCAAGAGGCCAACACTCTTTCAAAACCATGACCCATCTTCACATATGACCTTTTTGGAACCACTACCCATCTTCACAGATGACCTTCTTGTCCTTGGGATTATCAAAAGCCATTGTGAAGAAACCTTGAGCCATGGGGTAAATATTCAGCGCGTCCCTCAAAAGAGGCTCCCATGTCTCAGAGATCTATTTTTGCAAATTGGCCATTAAACCAACAAACCAAGCCATTTTTTGAAAAATATTTTTTACAATGAAAATATTCTTCATCCATGTGAACATTAAAAGACCAGAACTAAATTTCAGCATAGAGCTATGAAACTCAATAAGAACTTGGTTAAGTGGCAACCATACTTGTAAAATAATTTTTCCTCTAGATTAAAGGGATTCACCATTAAACAATGTGAAAAAAATAAATCCATGCAAACAAAGAAAAATTTGAGTGGCAAAGGTGAAACACTAACCACGACAGAAGTTTTAAGGGCTCCTTCCACCACTGAAAAGGATGGTTTAACACAATTTTTTAAAGAAATATTTAAAAACTTAATTTTAACAATGAAATATTGTAATTTAATTAAAATATTTATATCACCTAAGTTATGAAACATTATATCATTAAGTTTGACCCAATTTCTATTTTTTTAAAGTACAAAAAGATTATTGGAAATGGAGCTAATTAACGAATGGAATAATAATAATATTCAGTGATTTATAAATATAATTTAACAATAAAATTTTAATTTAGAATAAGATTTTAAAGTTTTTTAAATTTTAAATAATAAAATATTAAAATTTAAATTAAAAAAATTGAATCAGTTATGTTTTGAGGTTTTTTGAGATTTTGGTCAAACTTGTGTTGGAAATAACAATGTTTAGGGATGTGCTGAATAACAAGTTTGAATGTGAACTCTCCATGATTTGAATGCCACAAAAATTTCTTAGAAATTGAATTCGATATATAATATATTATATATAAGTCAAAAACAACTCTCCACAATCCTCCACAATTTGAGTGCCTGAAATTTTTTAAGAGGTTGAATTCATTATAGCCAAAAACACTTTAAACGAATAGTTTAATTAGCCTAGAATCTTATAAGGATTTTGTTGGAATCACAAGATTGAGTTGTGAACTCTCCATTGTCCAAATACCCAGAGGATTTTTTAGGGTGTTTAATTCATATATATAGTCAAAAATAAATTTTAAAAAATCAGATCAAAATTTGAGCAAAAAAAATTCACCAAATTTCAACAGAAATTCCAAAAGGAATAATATTTAGCCCATTTTAAACAATGAAAAATCAAAATTTAACAAAACTGAAATCATGCCATTTCACCAAAAATTATATTATTAAATTCAAATAATTTAGAAAAAAATCTAAATTATCTCTCTTTATTATAAATCTAAAAACAGTTTTTAAACTAATTATTAAATATAACAACTTATTTTACTAGTTATCAATATAATATTGTTAAGAACCATGAAAAAAATAACCACTTATTGTACTAACTATATATATAAATTTGACGACTGAAATCATGCCATCCAACAAAATTATTTGATTTATTCAAATAATTTAGAAAAAAATCCAACTTATTATCTTTATTATAAATCTAAAAACTTATTAAACTAATTATTAAATATAACAATTTATTTTACTAATTATCAATATAATATTGTTCAGAACAATAATAAAAAAAGAAAACCACTTATTGTACTAACAATATATATAAATTTGACAAAACTGAAATCATGCCATTTGACCAAAAGTTATATTATTAAATCAAAATAATTTAGAAAAAATTCCATTATATTATAAATCTAAAGACTTATTAAACTAATTATTAAATATAACAACTTATTTTACTAGTTATCAATATAATATTGTTAAGAACAATAAAAAAAAATACCACTCATTTGTGCTAACAATATATATAACATTATTGTTGCAATATCAAGAACAAGATGGTTTATTACGGAAAATTTAAAAAATAAAAATAATAACGATTATAAAAATAAGGAAAAAGTTTATATATATATATATATTAATACCAGATTATAATATTATAATAGGTTATTATTATTATTATAATATTATATTATTTTATTGTTATTAGTTTTTCATAGGTATCTTGATGATAAGACCAAGACGCGCATATCTTATGAAATAAACTATTCATATCCATAGTCGACCAATGTAAATCGCGTGGAACTTTCTTTATGGCTGCAAGTCGTTTTATTGAGCTGTGTATGTTTGGCCTTTTCTTCCACCATTGAATACGAAAAACTTTTGCAGCCAGTGATGCATTTTGCTTTGGAGTGAAGAGATTTGAATTGCAGTTTTGTTTTTTTTTTTTCCTTCTTCTTCTGTTAAATTACACGATTGCAAGGATTAAAAAATTGTTAAATTTGTTTAATTATTAGAGAATTGGCTTAAAATTATTATAGAAATAATATAATTTTTTTATAATAAATATTATTGTTATTTTTAATTGATAAAAATAAGATTTTATTATTTTAAAAAAAAAAATATAGTTATGTTTAAGTTTGGTGAATAATTTGTTTTTTTTTTTTTTTATTTTAAATAGATAATATAAAGGATAATTGGCAACATATAAATAAGAAATTTTTCATTGTTTAACACACCGCATTGATAATTTTATCAAAACCCATGGTCAGGGAGGAATGGTATAAACTACCTAGAAATAAATGTAGAAAAGAAGGATAACAACATACTTGGAAAACATAACCAAAAGAGCATATAAGAAAACTCCAACTATTTAAACCCTTAAACCCTTTTGATAACCTTACTATCCTAGAATTAGATGTCAAAAAGAAGGATAAAACAAGCATACATTGGAAACATACACAAAAAGTGCATATAAGCAAACTCCAACTACTTAAACCCTTGCCTTGATAACCTTAGGAACACACATCCTAAGAGAGGAAATGTTGGAAACTATCATTGAATTAGTAGTTGAGAACAAGATGTTTTTGAACATTGAAGTAGACATGCTAGCAAATGGATGGGAGGGGGAAACACACAACAACTTGGTATATCATGGAACACTTAGGAGCATTGTTTCACATCCTAACATAAATTATTGATGAATACATATGGGGATGAATAACCATTCCTATAAATGATTTGAATTAGGTAATAAAGTGGTTCAAATTTAGGATGAGTCAAATTAGCAAGCATAGTGTTTTCAACGTGAATATGTATGGGAGAATAAACGACATAGATTCGACCAATCATTACCATTTGAAAGAGAAAACCAACGGTGGTGCATGCTAGTTAGCCATGCAACTCTTCTTATGGGCATGGAAGGAAATTTACTCCGAGTTAGGACTTTGTCTTGTAGATGATAATGACTATCTCATTTGCAAAAAAATGAGGACATTGAGTTATTTGAGATTGGGGAAACTTTGAAGGATCTATGCTTATTTTATTTTTTCCAAGGAAAACTTTTGGGAAATCCAAGGGATGCTCCCTACATTTTTGGATAACATTCCTAATGAATATGATTGACATTGATTCGAAATGGATCATATCGTTATATATTTGTCATCTATTTTGGTACTTTCGTAGTGAAAACATTGGTGCTTTGACTTGTAGGGTCCATTTAGGGGTAATGCCTATTTTGGTGATTTCGGGGTTTGAAACTTCTAAAACCTATTTGGGATATTAAATGACCTTCAGGGGGTCAAAAGTTTGTGCATGTAATTCACAAGCTCTCAACGTCATTCTACACATATAGAGTTTTCCAACAATGCAAAGATGACCTTCATCGGAGTTTGTATAAAGAAATTATGCCTCCCACTAGTTAACCTATGCTTTGACTACCATGGTATCAAGTGGATATTGCCTTAATGTTGATTACTAACATGTGGAGCTACTCACTTGTGGACTTTTCAAGAAGATACTAGAGGGTTCAAAATCTTTGTTGAGAAGTGTAGCAAGAAAGACTCAATTTGACTTAGCCTTGGTCAAATTGAGTAAATTCAAAATTTCCACATAAGGTGACATGGCTCTTGTCACTCAGTTAGCTCAATAAATTCGAGTTAGCGAGCTTGAAGTTCAGTTTTCATGTGTTGATTGCTAATTTGTAGCAATCCACTTCAGTTATTTTTAGTTGTACCAAGTTAAACTAGTTTTAACAGTTAATAGAACTAGTTGGAGGTCAATTGTCTAGTGAGACAATAGTCTAACTCAGAGATCATCTAGTTAACTAATCAATCAACCAAAAATAGCTCATGCATGCAAGGAATTCAAATTGCTCAACTATGGTGGAGATTCCAAGGCAGTGTAACATTAGTTGTAGACTAGTCTAGAGTGTACAGGTGTTGCATGCAATCAATGATCAATCCTTGGGAATTATGCAATCAATTCGAAGGAAATTTCTAAAGAATAGGGGACAATTTCCTTAGCATTTGCACAAGTAAATAGGAGCTCAGATGGAGGCAAAAATTGACAAAGTCTAGGTTAGAGCTTTTCATTGAGTTCAATGAGCAGAGAGAATAGTTATTCATTTGCAGGTTGAGATGAGAGCGAGCAAGCAATTATAATACATTCTCTATTCATCTGATTAATGCAAGCAGGCTTAAGGGGTTTTTACCAGTTGGTTTCCCCTACATAAATTTGTGTACTTGTGTATGTGATTGATGCTTGTTTGTGAATATTGTTCTAAATTGTGAATTAATTTCTGTAGAGCAGTAGAGTATATTCATGTCTCTTGATTTAGATTAAATTTCTTGAACAGTTGCAATTCTATCACCATATTTCTAAAATTTGGACCATAATTGGGAGTTGACACATAAACCCAAACCTTAACTATAGATGACTATTAGAACATTGTTAAAAACTAGATTACTAGGAAAGGAAGTGGTTCTATTCTTCTTGTATTAATCCATTTTTTTTAATCTAGGGTAATTGGTAACTAGTCGAGATAGGTGTAACAAACCACAAAACACATCTAATAGAAAAATTGAGCCTTAATATAGGGTTGAGATGTCAAAAATGGTGGTTCTTACCCTTTCAACTAAGACTCAGTTGGTTAATGTCTCATTGGGGATTTGAATGAGGGTAAGGGGAATGACAAAATTACCTTCTGGTTGTTCGAGTTACTGCCCCTCAACTTTCAGGAAAACACTTATTGTTCTATAATTGAGTAGAGCAAATTAGTGGGATATTGGGGTAGAACAAAGGAAATAGAAGACCTATAGCATTCGTACAAGGCACAAAATTAATGGAAACTCCATAGTGTGGTGGGATTCTTCGTAGGGGTGTAATGTGGGGGTCAAAGGGCCTAATAGAGCAATAATAATATAGTTATGTTGTCTATTTAATGTAAATTAGGATGAGTCTACTGTGTTTGTAATTCATAAGGGATATTGGTTTAATTTTAGATCTATGTTTGCATAAATGTCCAATAAGGAGCATGCTGTAATCTTGGCACTAGCATTTTCAATCCCTTTAAAGAGAAGGTATCACTTGAAGGATTCTACTAAGGAAAATGGTTGTGAAAATCTATAATTGATACTTTTAAGGTGACAACCTCAATCCTAGGATTGAAATTTAGTAAACCATCAATATTATAGAACTCTAACCCTCATACTGCAACCCCCCAACAAAAAGCTAACTAGTAATTGTTATCATCCACATCATAGATCTTCTAAACCTAAAGACACAATGAATTGTGCATGTTAGAATGAACGAATTGAGAGATAAGCAGGAGATGCATTTCATTCATATGATACATGTATAAGACATTATTCTATGACCTTTGGATTCATCTTCCAAGATGTCTCTTGTGTTGAAGAATCTAGGGAAATTTTAACATTAATGATTACTCTTTTTGAGATAACTGCTTCTGATGTCTTCTTATTAGAATTAACTTCTTCATGTTAGCATGCTCTTCAATCATCAAACAACTTATCAAAACAAGAAAATCAACAAAATATAAGTGCACAAGATGTAGGCTCCAAGCCAGGGAAAAACCTCTCCTCTTGAGAGGAAAACCCTTCAATCTCTTCTTATAGATATCTATTTGATGAATACCAAGACCCTTGAAAAAATTCCTTGACTCAAACTTACTTTCAAGATTTGTCACTATCTCACTCATTCATAGTCATCCTTCTTCGCATGACTATGAGATTATTCTTCTTTCTTACTGATGTGGCACTATTGTAAGGAGAGCCTTGGTCTCCTTTCATTACCTTGACATAGTCCTTAAGGAGGGAGGGTCTTTGTCTCCTTTGCAATACAATCCACAGTCTAGGGCTACTGATAATCTTCTTCACATGACAAGATAACTTCTCTATCTTCGATTCTTCTCTATCTCGGACCCACGCTTAACATGGCTTCTTGCTGTATGAGACCTGTCCTAGGATAGTGACTAGTTCTTCGCACAAACGATGAGACTGAGATAGCCTTGATTTGTAACCTTGATGGATATATATGAGACAAAGATAACCTTAGTATGAAATTGTGATGGATGTATTTTAGACTTATCTTGAGATCACGTTCATACTTATTTTAGACTTATGTATGTAAATTACAGAGATACTTGAGATCCTTCTTGTCATTATGAGGTGAGATCAATTTATACTTATAGTGACTTATGCATGTCTAGTAAGCTGACATGAGGTCCTTGAACTGAGCCGACATATCCTTATGAAGATAAATGTGTTTGTTGCGCTAAATGTAAGAGAGATAGTGACAACGTCTTGGATTAGGGTTTTGACGTGTAACATGACTTTGTAATCATATTAATAAATCCTAAAGACATCAAGAAAAAGTCTTTGACCTATGGTAAACACATCTTTCTCATGAAACCGATGATGTAAGGAATAATATAAATATTTGTTTCTTCTTTATAATTACAATTTGTGATGAAAACCAAACCTAGTTACACTTTTCTTCAACACTCCCTCTTAACTAGGGAGGTTTTCATAAATGGTACATGGTTATTCTCAATATTCAAGATATCTCATAAGAAGAGTCAGATTGGTAACCCATCTGTATAACACCATAGTAACCAATATTGTTTCCACAACAAGGCCTTGACTGACAGCTCTATCTCTCATTAGATCAGAGCACAATGTTGGCGAGACCAATGACAATAGACACCTTCATCATTGTCTCTCAAGATACATACCCACTTGGGTGTTCACTGAGTATGACCTTCTAGGACTATTCTTATCTTGGGTTCCCAGTCCTCAAAGAATATTAGTCCTTTTGTCTACTCTTATCTTGGATACCCTACAATCCTCAAAGAGCATCATATGCTAGATGATTACCCAATCCTCCATTATTTCTTCCCAACTGAAGACAAGAATGTTGTGTCTGTCTCTCCCTCTCAAATGGGGAAGATATGCCCAAGTTTCCTTTGATCAGAAACTTGCCCAAACTCCCTTTTAATCAAGAACTTGTTAGAGCTCCTTCTTAGCTAGGGACTCTTCTATACATCAACAACTTATTCTTCGTAGGTCCTTCAACTGCTTGATCAACTTCTCTCCTTGATGTCATGAAATTCAGTTGAGATTATTCCTTGTAGGGCAACAACCATCGATCACTTTCCTTCTTATTCTGTCATGTCATTCCTTTCTTCATGGAAAGTGGCCTTCTTGGTACATATAAGGAACCTTCTTCATATGGCTACTTCTTTTCTTTTCATGCTTATTTCAAGAGTTTCCATCCACCACATGAATGTTGGTTGTACTTGTACTTACAAGTCCTATTCTAGTAGCCCTGCATGAACTCATCCATATATTATTCAAGAAAACAAAACATCATATGAAATTAAATCATACCTTACGAGATGGCTCTTCATCATGACATCTTCTTGTAGGCATCAACATCCTGCACACATATTGAGACATCTCCAAAAGATATCCATTGTCAAGGGTCTTCATCTTTTTCAGACTTTCATCAGAGTCTTCATATCTTTCCAGGATATTTCCTAGTCAACTTCTTGGTCATTTGTATGTTGATTTCCTTCATCAGGGTTGCATATCTCACGAATTCTTCCTTCCTTATAAATTCCATTCCCAGGTGCTTTTAATCAGAGTTTCTTAGTTGTGATTAGCCACCTCATACTTCATATGAGGACACATTATGCTGATTTCATCTCATGTGGCTTATGTATTCTTGCATCCTTTCAGAGGAAGAGATCCATTTTCTCTTGATCATGCTTCTCAAGATAGAAGTAATGATGTATGTTACCTACAACCATATGACATGCCATTATAATATTAAACACAAGCATACATACCTTATTTTACCTTTAGGTCATTGAGGTTTCTTCCAACAACTTGATTGAAAATATCTTCAATCCCTTGATCTACTTTATGTCATCATATCATCATCTCATGGATTCCATAAATCGGAGTTCTTGTTGAAACACTTGCTTCCTCTCTAGATTAGTGAATCCTACGATGAGGATTCCATCAAAGAATCTTGAGGATCTTGCATATCCTCATCTGGTAGATGTTTCCTATTTGACTTGATGTATGATGAGCCTTGTCTTGGATGACTTAATTCTTTTCTTCAATGTCCAATGAGGTTCCCAAGAGCTATATCCTTTATGTTTGACTGCCATGGATTTTGTCCTCCATTATTCCCATGGTGATGCCACAGATTCTTGCTCCTAATACTTTCATGATGCTACAATGCATCTTAATCTTATGCTTATATAAAAAGATTTAGGAACTTATGATAGGACCCCTTTTTGTGAGAGATTTGTTGCTCCCTCTTTCTTTGGCCCCTTTCTTCAACTTCCTACATCTTTCTGGCGATATGAGCTTCTATTCAAATTCTTTCCATAGTATTGAATCTTATACTGTATTTCTCTATCTAGTATAGAGGCCACAAATTATTGAATGAGGTTCCGTTCTTCTTATCATCTATCCTAGATATCCCAATTGAGATCTCATGAAGATATTCTTTTATTCTTAGATACCATTGCTTTTGTGTAGGTCTAAGTGATGTGACCTTCTTTGCTACAATTTCAGAGAATATATCTTCTAGCATTTAATATATCTCTTTATGTATCCTCTTCTTGCTAAATAGGCATGGGAGGAACTTTGAGTTATTTCATATGAATCCAATAAGTCTCTTGATGCATTCAATCACTTCTTGACCTTCAAAGACCTTTGCATAGACATGAATGACTTCTCTTTTCTATGAGGATTATGACAATCCTCCTTATTCTATGCAAGGACCTTTTTCATGAGGACTATGAATTTCCTCTAGTATTTCTATTTCCTTGCAAAATAAAGTCATTAAAGCAAAAATTGGTTAAACATGAAAGATACTTAATTCGCATGTGAAGAGGATATCTTCACCTTGATGCTTCCTTTGCTTTAGCTGCCCATCACTAGTATCTTTCCTGCACTGTCCATTACCAAGCATGACAAAAATTGCTCCAGACTGTATGCTATTATGGTTTTCGAAATTGATTTATCAACTTAACTCCTAAGGTATTTTGACTCCTTATCAGGTCTTTATGATATACTTGACATGGCACTTAGACCTAGCACAAAGTGGTATGAAACACTTAGACGTAGCACAAAGTGGTATGAAACACTTAGCATACTGTGTTATCACCAAAGACTTCATGCTTCAATGACAGTTGTTATTACACCTTCACTGGAGTCATTGAGATCACCATTATACCAATGAAATCTACATTGAGATATTTATCTATCCATGAGAGTCGTACTGAGATTTGTAGCTCTACATTTATTAAGATCATGATTGTGTTCACACGATTTCTTGTATGTCGAGACAGAGGATATCACCAAGACCCTTATCATAATAATTATGTGGAGAGTATATGATCCTCTTCATAATACGTATGTTGAGACTTTGTGATCCTCATCAAACATGCCGAGATAATAAGGCCATAATTACAGTTGTGCGTTCAGAATGCCAAGGCTAATATTGGGATTTTATTCATCCATTAAGATCTTCATCGTGATGGATATGCTGTGTCTATTCAGCATGCCGAGACAGACTGTGCACCGAGAGTATGATTTTGTGGAATCACATTTATGTCGAGATAAGGTATGTTGAGCATGTATTACTGTGTGGTCTCAGTTATGCCAGAACAAAGTACATTGAGAGAGTATCACCGAGATCAAGACTGGATACCGAGAATGTGATGTGCTCCTTATATTTTTCGTTATGTTAAAATGAGATAGAGATTGCGTCTAGGATGCTGAGAGTGCGTTTAGTATGCTGAGACTATGTTCAATATCCTCATTATATTATTCTTTGAAGAACATATACCTTTTGAGATTGGGATATCTTTTTGAACTTACTCACTTTGATTACTACTGAGGATTTCAGAAATATCCGAGATCCTTTGTTTAATGAGACCAACTCCAGAATTCCTGAATTGGTCATGTGTTAAGGTCTATGGGTGGCGCTGAGTTGGTATATGTTACTACACTGAGGTAATACTTTACCAAAAATGTAGACGAATCCAAGATTGAGGATAGCGTTCAAACTGAATAAGTTTCACTTAAATGCTAATGATGAGCACTTCTTTGTAAGCTTCTTCATGGTATAGTTGATCTTCTTCATGCCTTGTACGAACCATAGCTTTGAAACCATGTGGAAGAATATAGGGAAATTTTAACATTAATGGTTCTTCTTTTTGAGATAGCTACTTGTGATGTGTTCTTATTAAATTAACTTTTTTTATGTTCGTGTAATCTTCAATCATCAAACAATTTATCAAAACAAGAAAATAAACAAAATACAAGTGCACAAGATGTAGGCTTCAAGCCAAGGCAAAACCTCTTCTCTTGAGAGGAAAACCCTTCAATCTCTTCTTATAGATATCTATTTAATGAATACCAAGACCCTTGACAAAATTCCTTGACTCAAACTTACTTTCAAGACTTGTCACTATCTCATTCATTCACAGTCATCCTTCTTTGTACAACTATGAGATTCTTCTTCTTTCTTACTACTGTAGCACTATTGTAAGGAGAGCCTTAGTATCCTTTCGTTACCTTGACACAGTCCTTAAGGAGAGTCTTTGTCTCCTTCACAATACATTCCATAGTCGAAGGCTACTGATAATATTCTTCGCATGACAAGATAGCTCCTCTATCTTTGATTCTTCTCTATCTCGGACCCAAGCTTAACATGGCTTCTTTCTATACGAGTCCAGTCCTAGGATGGTGACTGGTTCTTTGCACAAATGATGAGACTGAGATAGCCTTGATTCGAAACCTTGATGGATATATATGAGACAAAGATGACCTTAGTACGAAATTGTAATGGATGTATTTCAGACTTATCTTCCTCGATGAGATTCGTATGCAAATTACAGAGACACCCGAGAGCCTTCTTGTCATTATGAGGTGAGATCACGTTCATACTTATAGTGACTTATGCATGTCTAATAGGCTGACATGAGGTCCTTGAACTGAGCCAACATATCCTTATGAAGATTGATGTGTTCGTTGATCTGACTGTAAGAGAGATAGTGACAACGTCTTGGAGTATGGGTTTGACATGTGTAACATGACTTTGTAATTATATTAATAAATCCTAAAGAAATCAAGAAGAAGTCTTTGACCTATGGTAAACACATCTTGCTCATGAAACCCATGATGTAAGGAATAATATAAATATTTGTTTCTTCTTTATAATTACATTTTGTGATGAAAACCAAACCTAGTTACACTTTTCTCCAACATCTTGAACTCCAAAAGATTATTCATCTTTACATGTGACTCTATATTCTTCCTTAAGAGAATAATACAATATACCATAACCCTTATGGATTAAGTTTCCAAAATTCCAGCCCCCCAATTTAAAGGATTGGATGTGAGTTGAAGCAGAGAACTAAAATATGGATGTGCTATTTGAATATGGTGGTTTTGGGATGATCACAAACCAAATAGCTAACAAAATTTGAAGTCTTAAAATAAATGGTAGTTCAAGGGCAACCACAAACTCTATCTAGTGGAGATGTGTGATATTCCTTGACTTGGAGTTTATATTGTAAATTTGTATATGGTTAGTGTGGTTATTTCTTTACTTTGAAGGCCTATTTGGGATTAGTTTATCAATGTTATATTACTGAAAAATATTAAATGTAAATTTGTAATTATTATGATGTTAATAAAATAAAAGAATTTGAAAATTAATGCTAAAGCTACACCTGGCTGAAATAGATAAGGTTGCATGTTAATGATGGAAAGTGATTACCCATATTTATTAAGTCCTAGGCATCTAATCTAAATGATTAGATTATTATTGATGATGGAAAAAATTGATCAATTATTTGTTTTGAAAACATGACATTGCCTTTGAGAGTGGGGAAGTGGAGCTCATAAATGCACTGGTAACCACTTGCCACCTGGTGGATGAGGTGGAGGAAATTACCCAACAACTAAATGCTCTAGCAGTGAGGGTTTTGGTTTTGTTTTTGTTGTTGGAAAAATATACACACGGTGAGAAACTTAAGTGTGAAGGAAAAAAGTGACAAAACAAGAATAGAGAAAAGATTCTTGCACACCTATGTGCTTGAGAGGACCCTTTTGGAGAAAGGAGTCAAGGTTGGGTGGAGCTAGTTAGCTAAAATCTTAGTTCCTAGATACATGGTTTATCAAGTTGGTAGTCTGAACTTCTCAATATGTTATCATATTATGAAATTAAGCTATAAAGTTCTTAAGTAAGTAATTTATGTACAATGGAAAAATAACTCTGAGTAAGTAGGTTGGCAAAGAGAAAAGGAAAAGAATTGAAGTTTCTTTTTAGAATAGATACAATGATTTTATATGTAATTTAATGTTCGACATAGAGAAATTATGAAGTAGTTGTCATAACAAAAATATTTATTTTGTTTATATGTACATAGTGAATGAATATTCTTTAGACTTCAAAATGTAAGAATTGATGATTAGAAAATAATGAAAATACGATAATCAACTAAGGCTAGTCTAGGCTATTTTTCTTTGTATTATATGTATTTAGGTTATATGAACTCATGATCTGAACAAACATAGACATAGTGTGATTTAACTAATAATAGTGATTTCATGTATTAGGTAATTTGAACTACACCATGATTACAAAGTATAAGACTCAGAATAATTCATTTTTGAGATGGCCTAGTAAAAAAAAAGTTGCGACTGTATTGTACAAGTAATATACAAAAGGTCGAAAAGGCCTGATAAATTTAGTATTAACCAAAAAAATAGGAACACTTAAAACTTACACATGATTTCTTGGATAGATAGTTGAAATATAAAGATACATTAAACATTTCACAACTATTAGCAGAAGAAATTTTAAACATATAATAAGGAGACAAAATGATAAGAAGGTTTGAAGAAATATATATATGCATTAAATTAAAAAGACCAATATATAACACAAAAATTAATAATGAATACACTGCTAAGAATGCAATTATGGTAAGAAATGAACCTATTGTCAGTAAATAAATTACAACTGTTCATTGTTTGGGTTAAAATTACCCTTAACCGAAATACATGCAAGGCATAAAGCTGTCATTTAAACATAATTTTACTAATAAGAAGTAACACTGAGAAAAACATTCTAAGAACTCAATTTAAAAGACAGGAACCCTAACATCTTGTCCTCGAACATAGAGTCATGAACCAAGGGTTTTAGGGACATCCATCCTTTTTCACTTGCTGGTTCACGGATACCCTGGTCAGTGGGTAGCCGCTACGTCTAGGGGTTTAAATCTCTGAGTGGACGCCACCCGAAGGGCATCAACACCCCTCGGCCTATTTACTGACCTAACCCCAAGAGCTTTCGGGATTCGACCCTGTGACCTCCCATTGGCGAGGCACTTGATTTGACCGATTGAGCTAACTCTTGGGGCTAGGGACATCCATCCTAGAGAAGGAAGCAGAACATTTTGTACTTATGGGAATAGCTCCAAACTGCAACTTTAAAAGGTAAAACTTTCATAATCCCTTGAGGGTTTATAGGTTACATGCAAGTATTCAAAGGACAAAAATTCTTAAATAGAGTCTAATGGATAAACCATATGTCGAAGTTGTGTAAGACAAAAAATAATAAGTAGAAGTTCAAGTGGTCATATTATTTAGAGGAATAAATGTTGTAGGATACGACAATTTAACCTTGCAAATTAACCATTAATATATGGTAAAAAAAAATTGCAAAATAGGAAATATATAATTATCATAAATTAAAGAACTTGAACACGAGATAAACAACTAAGCTACAAGAAAGAAAATGTGAATATCCTTGTAGGGTTAAAACCCTAAATAAGGGACAATAGCGTTTTACATAAAATATACGCCAAACAAAGGAAATCTACGACCATTCTCAAGTGCATACATGAGTGGTCGAGACAATAAATTGGAACTAAATGAAATAGAATTAAACATATTCTATGGAAAGTTAGGGTTTTTATTTTGGAAACCCTAATCATGACGTTACGAGAAAGAAAGAACGCTATTTGAAAAGAAGCCTTTAGAAATTTAAGGAATTAACCTCAGCAGAGGAGGAACCATTTTCCAAGAGAAATGAGAAAAAAATCTGCTGGAGACAAAAAAAAAAAAAAACCAATTATAGTAACGACCATGAAATATTTTGAAACCCTGCATTCGAATTGCTAGAGCTAAACTTCTGGCAAATTAAACATGTAAAGAAAATAATTGTAGACAACTCAAATAAAATAATTTGTATTTACCCATAAAAATATGAGTGCATAATCAATTTCACTTTGTTAGTGTCATTGTAGTCAATAAAACCTTCGTAGAATAATTCCGACCAAAAAGAATTCCTTGTTAAACCTGAAAGCACAAAGGGAAAGGGTGAAGGATGAAAAATCCTCTATAGAAAATGAAATTACCTTTGTTGAAATTCTAGGAAATGACTTTAAGCTTTTAGCATAATATTGTTTCCTTGAAAAACCAATTAGAGCAGGGAATTGAACTAGTAACTTCACTTCAAATAGTAACTTAACAAAACAGCTAATCACCATTTATCCAAAATCTTGTGAGAAAAAAAACTTAGACTTTTATGATCATCAATTAAGCAAGACTAAATCGTAATCATCGAGATTATGCTTCACGCAAATCAATATGAGTCCACGTGAAGCGTAGAAAGTAATATCCATCGTGGGTTAAGGTTCAAGCTCCACGTATGCAAGTGGGACCACAAGCGTTGAAACACGTTTCTTCACTTTAAAGTAATGTTCAAAAGCCATCGTATATGAGTATATACAAAACATAAGAATATGCATAGCAAAATTCGTGGTGGACTAGGTTTTATTCTATGATGAGTACGTTAACCATCTTACATTACTCTATGAAATGAATCCATAGACCATCTTAGATGTGTACATGTTGATACTATAGGTTAATAACATGTGCATGTGGTATTTTACCATTTAGAAAAGGAAGACCCTTGGTACATGTAAATTTTAAATTAAAAAAATATAAAATCATAGTGCATAGTTGTATGAAGGTGGAATCAAATGTTATAACTACAATATACATTAAGATAAAAGGTTTGTTTTCATGAGGCTTAACACTCATAGTATTTACACACATACAATTTTGATTTTGTAAAATCCTAATAAAGGATTATTAAGGGAAATTAAGCCTGGTTATCAAGAAGTACTTTTGAAGTAAAGTGATAAAATGAAGGGTGATAATAGATTACACTATGGGTATATTGATATATGTATTCTCAACATTTTAATAAACGAATTTAGTAGTAACGGAAGAAGATAAGAAGGGGACTCTGTGAATAACTTTTGAGGGTGGGTTAGAGTAGTGCACTATGACTAAAAGTAACTTATCATCAAGAAGATAATAATGGTATAATACAATAATATAGAAATAAACAATTATAGTATGAGTTAGTTAATGGAAAAAAATAATTAGGAGTGTTTTATGACGTATATTATAAGATGGTAGCTTAAATATGACCACAAACATTTGAAGCTGGTTTGAAGTTTCAATAGCTTCTAGAACAATTTCTAAGTTAGCTAGAAGTTGATGTCTTATGTCAAATAGAAATGCTTTTAGATGGTGGTTTAAAGATGAACACAAATTAATGAAATGGTGGAGTGGTGGTTTAAAGAAATCCACAAAATGATGTCTAACAAAAGTTATAAGTTTTCTACTAAGTTGTGGTTTAAGGAATACCAAAAACCAATAATGCTTATGGAACATGGCTTTGGCTACAACTCATACTCTCACTCAAGGATTGTGCTGCTAGCTCTAGTTTTGGTTGTGGTTCAAGTTCAATAGTTTATTCTTGGTTGATAGAGCTACTACAATTAACGTCTAACTAAAAATAGCTTATATTCCTCCCTTTTTAGATACAAGGCGAGAAGACAAAAATATCTCCATTGCAAGATGTGTCAAGACTCAAGAATGGATACTATGGTATGATCAATATATATTCTTGGTTTTTGATGACCATTTCCAAGAATTGATCCACCCAAGTTGAATTTTTACTTTTGAAGGGTTTTATGATTAGAAAATCTATCTAAATCATGATTTTATAATGCTCACAAGGAGGACGATCAGAAAACTAATTCTTCATGTATCCAACTCAATGACAATGTTTGAATTTGGGAATATGATGTGGAGGTGGAGCAAGAGAAGAAGAATTTTCTTGAAGGAACCTAGTACTCTGGAACTAGATTGGTTTCAAATAGTCTAGAATGTGAAAGGTCACTTCCTTTTCATATCCCGCATTAGTTTTGTGCTTGTTGCTGATGGTTTATTTCCAAGGTTTGATAATGGTCTTGGAAAGTGAAAGAAGGGCTTCTTCATCTTCATTTGAAACCAATTTTGAAGTGGTATCAATGATACGATCATGTTTCGACTACTGATAAGAATCTTTCTTACAATAAAAAAGACATTTTCTCTAAACAAGGACTAATTCATAATGTTGATTTTTTTTTTTTTTTTTAAAGTTCATCTTGCTAAAGTTGTGATTATAAGATAGATAAATTCATTTCTTTTCCTACAAATTTTGTAAATAGGTTAGAACATGAGTAAGAGTTACTTCATCTATGGTGATTGTATTGTTGATAATGGAAAGTATTAAAATATGTAGTAACTATAATAAATCAATAATTCAAGTCATTAAAGACTAACATATATCTCAAATGGTTTCTCGAGACTCTACCCTTTAACAATAAGACTCAACAAATGGAGGATGTTGGCTTCTACTAAAAACGTAGTCGATTACATTGCAATTCAATGTAATTTCAAAGAGTACAAGTAAACTTACAAAAATACTATTTGCATGTTATCAATACTCTCGATTGATCTTTACGATTTAATGTGCAATTAATGCTTTGAGTCCTTTTATTATTGGTTTGTAGGGTAATATCCAAGAAAATTCTTATGCAAGGCTACCTGATTCATGTAAAGTGCATTGACCATTGGAATTAGTTTGTGAATCTCTCCCTCCAATGTGGAGATAACGAACTTAGCTACACATGACTTAGCTATACATAGGTGTTCCCACTAAAGGTAATATCCTTAGGTTAGTTATAATTAATCATATTGTTATAAAAGGGGCCAACATAGGTGGCGTATTCCCCATTACTAACATGTTGTGCACTCATCATAGTCCAATCTCATTCTTATAATTCAATTGGGATTTAACTTTGAAATTTATCCACCTACTTGTTGCAATACTAAAGGGCCCAACTAATAATAGGTGGTTTATAACAACATATGTATCATAAACTACCAAGTAACATTGTAAAATTAAATATGGAAAGAATGTTGAATGAAGGCCTTGGCAAGCAACATCCAACCTATATGAAATATTTCTCCATGCATAATCTAATCCTTAAATTAAGAAGCAACACCGCCCATAGTTGCATCCAATTGGTATGACTGAGGTTATCCATAATAGCCCACCTTCACCTTGTTAGCCAACATCTTTAGAAGTTCCCTTTTGTCTCACCTCTGATTTCAAGCATCTAAGAAAATTCAAATTTTATATATCCCTCAAGGATATTATTCCTTATTGTGAATGTGCAAAATTTTGAATCCAAAATTCCTAATTCTAAGGATTACTACGTCACATAGATTTCATCCAGCTGAGTGATTAGGAAGAGAGACCTTAAGAAGCTATCCATTCATTACACTGAGTGTTCAAAGGTTCATGTAGAGAGATTGAACACCCTCAAACAAATTTTCAACTTACCCATGGATTTTAGTGACACACCCACATATTGAGAATGGAAAGAGGATGATTTCCAACAATATAGAAGACAAGAAATGATTATTGTGCGATTAATGGAAGCACCACAAAGTATCCAAATTTCCCACCAAAACAAATCTTTTTTAAGTGAGGAAATTGAGTGATATGATACCTGTCATTGGGAAAAATAATTTTGTAGATAACTTTCAATGTCATCCTTAAAGTGCCATACTTCACCAAGGAATTTAGAATCTAAACTCTCCAACAAACCAATATATTGTCTAGGATTAGCCCTTGAAGTCTAGAATGTGTCTCAAAGGAATGCTAAGCTCAACATCTAAAGCCTTCAATAGGGAAAATAAATCAAACAATGATTCCAAAGATATAGTAAAACAATGGTAGCTAGATAAATATAAGTCTATTATCATGTAATGTGAGGACAATTTGAAGGTTCTAAATTATCATTGAGTTTGGTCTTTAATTCAAATGAATATGATGGTTTATCAACTTGGGGAAACCCTAAAGAAGCATTTTTAGTAGTGATGAGATCCAATAGGTAAATAGATTTGATGTTATGATGACTTGTGGCTCTGGATCGACCAAACCTAATTCCTTGATCAAATATGGGCATGGAAACTTCCTCACACAATGAATAAAACCATTCTTCACATAGATAAAATAAATGGTTGTGGCTTCCTTTTAACGCACAATTAGGTAAACAAAATAGTGAGGGAACTCAGGTCCAAGGACACACAATTTCGATCTGATACCACTCATAGACTGCACAAATTAAGAGATAAACATGAGATGTTCAATCATATGATATATGTATCAGTACATGATTCTATGACCTTTGGATTCATCTTCCAAGAGTAATTTTGGACTCTCAAAGACTATTCGTGTTCATCTATGACTCTTCATATTCTTCCTCAAGAGAATAATACAATATACCATACACCTTATGGATCATATTTCCAACAATGCAATCAAAGAACCATATTTCACATAATTAATAGAATTAAAATATATTATTTGTAAACTATCATGGATATTCCACTAGATTAGTTTGTCACAACAAATTTCTAAAATTTTAGATTGCAAATTAATTTTGCTTAGGCCCTAGATTATTAACTATTTACTTTGTTTGAATTTATGAAATAGATAAGATGAAAATAGAAAGAAAAACCACATAAAAACACCATATGATATGCAAACTATTGTGGATATTCTACTAGAATAATATTTCATCACAACATATCTAATAAAATATTAAAATCTTTACTGTGAACATTTACTTTCTTTTATATCTCAAATTCTTTAATTATTGTTCTTATGCTTAAGTGTATGAAATAGTTGAAATGTGAAAAAATAGAGAATAAAAAAATATGTACATACCATCCACAAATAAACATAAGATTTATCTTGGAAAACCTGTATGAGAGAAATATTAGATAGAAGGTGAGGTCACTATGCTCTCTTTTTTCTAGCATGAAAGTATGAAAATACAAAGAAAGAGGTACTCTATATGGAATTACCTGAGGCTTGTTATTGTAAGGTTGTTATAAAAATTTATTGTCCTTTGTTATTCCTATATAACTTCCTAGTCATGTATGTTCTACTCAATTATGGAACAAATACAATGGCTTAGAATGGAACCCGCTCTCTTCTGAGAAAACTAGTATTTAACATTACATATTATCCATATAGAGGTAGGTTTTGACTTCCTCAACCCTCAATTAAGAGTTATGGTTTTGGACCTTGTAGAATCTTCTTGAAAATTTGCATATGGCTATCTCCATATGCATAACGGGTTTTGACATGGCATCCTCTTATACCTTGGTGGTTAATATTGTAAGTCAACATGTGGGAGGCTTAGCTTTTTCATATAGGTTTCTATAATATGATTTTTTTCACAATTGGAAAGGTATCTAAGCGTAGAGTAGAATGAAGGGGTACTAGATAAGTCCAAGCAAGTTTTGATCCCAAAATATTTCATTTGATTTCTCAAAATGTCTTCAAAAGATTTCAAACTCCAATTTTCCAAATTGGGACTTTCCATAAAATGACCTTACACGCTGATTCCTCCATTTTTTTCCACTGTGCAAGCATTGAGATAGTTGAAAAATATTATAATGATATAATATAGATCATACCTCCCAATTTAGGGAGGATTTTGGCCCCCAAAATATTTACTGAATGAGATGAGAAATTATCCTCTATCATCTCCCTGGAGTACCACTTTGATTTTCCTAGAAGTTGTCCTTTCAACATAATTTCCAAAAGGTCATGCCAACCTTGTTGTTATAGGCAATTTTCTCACATCTTGTAAATAGGACTACAATCCAGATCAATCAACATCCGTGAACACCTTTTCATTATAACTACACAAAGCCCTAAGCATGACTCTCCTAAATCCCTAAGTTTATGGGTTTGACTGCCTCAAGTCAATGCTTTTAAGGCTCAACGCACCCTGTCCATTTAGGAACCTAAATTGAGAAATATGTTGCTCTATTTTGCACCAACGATGATCATCAACAGGTTGTCCTTGCCGGGTGTGTGCTGATTCTATAAATTTTATGAAAATTAAAAAGAATCCCAAAGCTTCCTCTTCCAAAAGACTCCAAGAGTTGTTTTAACCATTTAACTTGGATAAGAACTTTGAATCATACTACCATGGAGATTTCACCTCTTATCCCTTGATCTCATCATCCCATCTCAAGTAGATCTTAAGCCTAGATTAGTGAATGGATAAGAATTCCTAAACTACCACACTCTCCTATAACTTTACAGTGATCTACAACATCAAGGTTGGATTTTGGAGACTGATCATGCCTTCATGTTGCTGCCTTGAATCTAAGAGAATCATCATCTTCATGCATTAGGGTGAAATTGAGGTGTGCTTTGTGACAAGGACAAGTCAACTTGGGGAGATATCGATAAGATCAACTACTATTCTTGGTTGTAAGCTCTCTCCTATTCATATTAGTACAAATCGTTTTCCTATATGTGTTATGTTATGTTTACATTCATGTATTTCAAATTTCAATGCTTTGATGATCCATTGAATAGAGTAATTGGATAATGCTACATAGATGTTGTAGTTCTTTGGCTTGTTATGATTGTATGTGTATGTTCTAATTATAGAAATCACAGCTATGATTGGAGCTTACAAGTCGAGAGGAGAGTAAAGCTTGTGACAGATTCCAAGTAAGACTCTTTCCATTCTTAAATTTCTCTAAGTGAAACTTTATATTATTTTATTTCTGTTGTTCTAGATGAGTCCACTAGGTCTAGGAAAGTTACTTCTGTCCATAGTCGTAGATTCCGTATAACAAATTGGCGACCATATTGGGGGTTGTTTCTTTCTCTTAGTGGTTTCCTAGACCTTGTCTCTTGTTTCACCTCTTAAACATACCTCCGTTGCCTCACTCAATTTGAATTGACCCTAGGAATACCTTTCATTGAGCTTCATTTGATTTTTTGTATTAGAAATTGGCTTTACCTTGATCAACACTCCCCTTGATTTGTTGACAGAGCATTGTGCACTCCTTTTCCTTCTTTGCACCTGCGTTGCATAGCATTATTAGCCTATCTGCACCTGCACTGACCCCTGTTTCATGCAAAAAATTACTTTTATTATGATTTTATCTCTCATTAACTTTGTTCCAGTTGGTTCTCCTTGTGTTCTTGAGTGTGTCTTGGTCTCTCACAAGACTTCATCTTTTTTCCTTTTGGTTTTGAGTTTCTTTGATAAAAATTTGTTTAGATATTCATTTGTTCTTGTCAATTAGGTCATTAGAAAACTGATTTCTTGATTGTTTGATTGCTTAAAGGAATTGGTGTTTCAATCATCATTCTAAATAGTTTCTCTTATCAGTGGTTAGGCAAATATATTAGTTTTCATATGAAAATTAAGTGTAATTGAAAAAAACCTCATGCATCTTGCATTGCATGTAGGGTTTTGTGTGTGAAATTGGATTTAGGAACAATTGCATCAGGGCAATTGATTAACAATCTTTCCTATTGCATCTTGTATGCTACATACTCTTTGTTATCTTCCCTTCCATACAATTCTTTTCATTGAAAATAAAGTTTCATGCTAGATTGCATTTTTAGGATATTCAAGTGAAATTCATGGCGAGCCTTGAAAATTGAAACTTAATTCAAGATAAAATTTAAAATATATTGAATTAATTTTAAGGAGCATTTGAAACATTAATGCAAATATCTATAGGTCTAGGCTAAAGACATGTTCTCGCATATATAAACATATGACTTATCATTTTTTTCCAGCGTTGCATTCTGGAAGTGATATCTCGTTCCACATATGTAAATGTATTTGACCATTCTCCATGTACCTCTGGGTACATTATTATACTGATTATACTGTTACGCATTAGACAACACTAACATAGGATGCACTTCCATGTATTGTCGAGTATATTTTGGAAGTCCACCATAGGTTTCTATCCTCACCATAGATAACCGAGTTGGCCGCCTTGTATACTATGATACACTGAAAACAACATTTTGGGAGATTGTCTACCTATATGTAAATCCCTGGTTCTCTAAGTTGGTATATTGCAGTTCACAGTTGCTTGGTAAACCTTTATGTCTATATTACCCTCATTGATTTATTTTTGTTGTTAATTTTTAAATTTGATTAAACCAACATGGAAGAACAAAACCCTATACCGCAACGTTCACGTAGAACGAAAAATAAGCCTCATCTTCCACCTAAGGAAACTCTTGGCCTTCATCAAAAGCACAAAAATACACCGACTACCAAATCTAGTACTTCAGGAGCTATTACTTCTAGTCCTCCACCTGAGATAGATCCACCAGAATCATCTTTTCCTGTGAGTACGAAACCCAAGATGACCTCTCCATTAGATGGTGAGTCTGACATAATCGAAACAGAAGAACTTGAAATCTCATTACCTGAGGTTATTGAACCTTACTATACTAAATCATAGACAACACAACCTGAGGTACCTCAGTTATCTACACCTATTACTTTAGGATCGTCCTCTTCTCTTCCTCTATCTCAGACCCAACCACAAACTATTTATCTTAGACCCGACAGTGAAGCACTTCCATTTGGTCTTGTGAGTATTGAAGAGATTCCACAGGAAGAGCCTCAACCCTCCTCTCCCATCCAAATAGGGGATCATTTTTATTAGGCCCATCCTTTTACTTCTCCTCATACTCCATTTTAGTCTCCTTTGTCTAGTTATTTTCATTTCAAATTACCCTTGAGTTTCCCTTGACAATATTTTTTGGGGCAGTTAACCATGATTAAATCTGCTATGGTTTCTTAGCCCATATCTACTACTATGCCTAAGACGACTAAAGTTGCAACTTAATCCAAGTTTGTAACATCGCTAGAGACACATTTGTATGGTGACCTGTCTGTCCTGCTTGGTTATCAATCATTGTCTGGTACCTTTTCTGGCGCATCATCTAGTCCATGGACATCTCCCATGTCCTCTACATCTAGAATTCCATATGGTACTTCTTTTTTGAGCGCTTCACATTTTTCTCTTTTTCATCCATCTATTCCTACAATTCAGCAACAGGTTGGTCCTTATGTTAGTGGGTATGGACACCTACAACAACCCAATATACCTCCTATTGGGAACCCTCCTCTTGGGGGGTAGTTTCCAACATATTATCCTCCTCTTTTGGCAAGGGGGAACCTATTGTAGGGACATTTCCATCTCCTCAAGTTAGTTCTCAGCATCATATGAGTCCTCCGCATTCAGGAATGCTTCCTAATGCTTGGAAACCTACCATGCCTATACAAACTTGTTTGGTTGTGGATTCATCTTTAGTTTCTCAACTTGTTCCACCTACATCTCATATCCCTATTCAACAATCCATATCTCAACCTGTTCAAGATCAAGTGAATGTAAGCCAAGGTTTAAAGGCTTGATCTTTAACTCAACCTATTCCACTGGTATCTAGCACCTCTCAAGCCATATATACCTAGCCTTTTTAAGGTAAATTACAACCACAACACTTGGTCAGGCCATTCCTCAAATTCAACTGGGTCAGAATGTATATGGTATGGTGCAAGAAAAACCTAACCAACCTTATGTTGTGATGATGCAAAATCCTAGAGGGAAACAATATCAACCATATCAAGGTATCTCTCAAATTCCTTACGATTAGAAAATCCAAACATAGCCACTTCAACCTTTACAAGGTTATCCTGGAGCTGAAAGAAAGGTTATGTGTATACTAGTTATCAAAATCCTCCCTATCCTGGGACACAAATACCTATTACTTAGGCTATCCCATCTTACCCAGGGTATCCTCCATCGGGCCTCAACAAGAAGTTTCCATCTGTAGTAACTCTTGAATTTCTGAATCTGACCAAGCTCACCAATGATCCCATTGCTCATTCTCCTTGGTGGTTGGTTATTCCCACAAAATTTCCCAATGATATCCATAAATTCAATGGAAATCATCGAGAAGACCCACCCACACACATGTTGACTTATCGTTTGTGGTTTTCTTCTAACTCTCTCAATGATGAATCTATTAGTTTGCATATTTTCCAGCACACACTCACCGGTACGACAAAAAAATGGTATATTGAACTACCGCGAGCTTCATTCGATAATTTTAGTGCCTTAACTACCACATTCATAACACATTTCCTATTACCCATCAAATATGAGATTGGAACTAAAATTTTAACCAATTTCAAACAAACTGATGCCACTCACATATTTGATCACATTCATGAGTGGCGACGCCATCGTCGTTTGGTTGAAACTTCTTTTCCAGACCAATTTTTAATTGAATGGTTCATTAAGTTTCTATTTCCATCTATCACAAAAGATGTTGCCAAGGGTGGATTTGTGACTGAAGAGAAAGTAATTTCTCATGCCCAGTATTTGGATCTCATCTACACCCAATCTAACACGGTTTATGATAAAATACCAAATGATCTACAAAATTCCCATACTATTCGTTAACCTCCTAGTAAAGAATCACACGTCACCAATGATGTGATTGGTTCTGCCAGCCAACAGTCAATGAGTAAACCATCTGGTTCAACCTTTGTTGTCGCTGCTCAAATCCCTCCTTCCACTTCTGTGACTTCTACTTCCGATATCAATGTCGTTCAATCTTCCAAAGGCAAATATTATCAGCCAAGAAGTAAGAAGAAAGTAAAAGGTAAAAAGAAGAAAGATAATGCTCCGCAGGATAAAAAAATAATTAGTCTTCAGAAGAAAAGCAGAAACCTCGTTACCCATGTTTGGTTTGTAATGAGGAGAATTTTACTTGTGATTTTCCACACCGGAAAGAAGTCAATCAATTCCTTAAATCATCCATTACACTTGTTGTTATGACAAATCCATTTTTGAATCAGGACACCAATATGGCTTCTCGAGATCCCACTTCCTCTAACGCAGTTTTGATGGTTTCCTTTGTTAAGCCCAAAAATGATGTTATGGTGGCTACTCGAAATAAAAACTATGGTAATGTGAATCCCTCGAATGGTCAAGCTAATGATCAACCTACTAGTTCGAATGCATCTACATTGGACCCTACTCCAAATGTCGTACCTACTAAATTAACAATTAATCCTCCAAAAGGTGTTATCCATAAATCTACATTCAACCCTCATGCAAGAGCAGCTCAGAATTATAAAATAGTTGAGGATATCACTCAGGCTCCTTTAACTATGTTGACTCTTGAGGTGTTGCAAAATTTCCTCGCCCAAAAGAAGGCTTTGATTTCCTTAATTGGATGTACTGATCCTTCAGATTCCAGCCTAGTATTTTTTAACCATGAGAACTATACACGTCAAATTTTGACTCAAATAGCTTTCATGATCCAAGTTATTTTTTGCGGTAAGAATATTGTTGGGATAGGGTCCCTGGGGTTAAGTTTTGGTCATATTTTTGGTTAAATTTTGTATGAAATGTAAAGTCTTCGCGAAATGTGGAAGCGGAGCACAAAGATAGTATGAGTCAAAGGGGATTTAGTCCCTTAGGTGGGTAAGTGATAGGGAGGTTTTGAGACCCACCCATGATCTTTGAACCATGGTATTGTAAGCGAAAATGCTATATAGAGATGAGTCATAGCGAGTTTAGAAAAGTAACTAAGATAGAAGATTATTGTTTTGAGCAAGAAGATAAGGCAGGAAAGGTATGTTTCCTATACTTAGGCGAAAGGGGAAGGCTCATGCAACTGAGTGTGCAAAGACCTTGGTAAGTCTGCACGCTGAGTGTGCAGGGAAAATAAGTTTGTACTTTGAAGAATATCTAATAAAAGACAGTATTGAAGACATATTCTATGTATTTTCATCTATGTGTTTATTTCTGCAGTCTTATGTGTTCCCTTTGTTATTGAAAATATATGAAAGAATGCTTAATTTATGTGCAAAATTAGTAGACCTGTAGAATTTATGCATGTTATAACTGTTTAAGGACCTTCACAAAGGTATATATTGTGTATAAGTTTTATTATTATTAAATATTATGGGAAGATTAGGGTTTGCGAAGACATAAATAAAATGTAAGGATCACAGGAACCCTTACTACTTCAGGTGAGACTTTACCCTGTGCTATACGGGTTGTTGCTGAAAGGGCCAACAGTTATGGTTTTGTTGGTTGGCACAACTAATTTTGAACTTGGATCAGGCCCCACCAAGCCAACAAATGGTTCCGTTTCCTAGAGTTGTTTCCACTAAGTACTGCATTTCACTATGTTCTTCATCGTAACAAGAGACGATATGTTCCAGAGTTTGAATGATCTACCATCCTCATCGAAGCATATGGAGGAGTGGTGGGAGGACACTATTCTGGAAAAGCAACCGCGCAGAAGATCTCGCGCATAGGATTATCATAGCTAGAGATGCGTAAGGATTCTAAGGCATATTATAGGGCATGCGATGCTTGTTAGAAGATGGGGAAGCCATCGCGGAGGGGCAATCTGCCATTAAACCCACAAATTTCTTTGCAGGTGTTTGAAAAATGGGAAATTGACTTTGTGGGTCAAATACAACCACCAAGGAAAGAGAGAGGCACGTGCTACATTATTACTGCAATCGAGTATTTGACACGATGGGAAGAAGAACAACCGGTCAAAGACTATAGTGCTGCTATAGTTGCAAAGTTCCTTTTCAAGTTTGTCTTAACTCAGTTTGGTTTCCCGAAGATATTGATGAGAAATAGGGGTACACATTTCTTAAACGAAATTGTTGTTGTGATGTTGGATGAATTCCGAATTTATCACCAGAAGAGCACGCCCTATCATCCTCAAGCCAATGTACAGTTGAAGCATTCAATAAGATCCTAGAGAGCACATTGACGAAGGTCTGCAAAAAGGAATGATTGGGATGTACACATACTAGTAGTCCTTTGGGCATATAGGACAACGTGTAAAAAGTTAAGAGGCCAAACTCATTTCAGGTTGGTCTATGGGATAGAGGCTGTGATACCCATGGAGTATAGTGTTAAGTATGCGGATCACAACAATAACTGATATGGATGATGGCGACACTATGGAGGAGCGTCTCGCGCAACTAATGGAATTGTAGGAAGATATGTTTTTGACATGATTTCACCAACAGGTGAAAAAGGAACGTGGAAAGGCCTGACACAATCGACATATTAAGAAAAACACCTTCCAGTGGAATAATTTAGAGTTACTTTATGATAGAAAATTCATGAAGTTTCCTGGAAAATTTAAAATGCATTGGTTGGGTCCGTATGTCGTCAAAGAAATTACAGATGGTGGGGCAGTTCAGCTCACGAAGCTGAATGGAGATATGTTCCCAGGAAAAGTTAATGGCAGCCGCTTGAAGTTGTACAAGAATGCTCCTGACCCTACGCAATGACTATATGATGATGAGATAACCTTAGTACTCTAGGCAGCAACAAGGAGGTACGAGACTTTAAACTACTCTACCCAACTCGCGAACAAACGACGAGAATGGACAATGCAATGGAGGAAGGTAGGGTGCCAAGGGGAGCTTCGCTAAGATAACTACACTACGGGGATGGGTGCCACACAATTGTTCAAAAAGTAGCCATTGAAGATACTGTAGATGATTGGATGGTAAATTTTCCGTTAGGAGGAGCCAGGAGGCTGCATTTATTGGGAAAATCTTTAGCAATCTGCCACCAAAGGAGAGTTGATGATGAGGTTTTGGAGGGAATGGTTAGATTTTAATTTGAAATCACTTATAAATCTAGTATGCTGCTTTGCATTAGAACACTTTTCTATCTGAAAATTGATTGTGAGCTTTCTCGCCTTGTGTTGCACCAAGAGTTGAATTCTATGTCTGAGCATGATTCAGAAGAGATTTTCTAATGACCAGGGTTAGCTAACATGCCTGAAACTTTCCATAAGGCCTTCCTAGACAAAATGACTGAAACTCACCGCACAAAAGCTGCAAGTTCTGAAGATGCAACATCTGAAGCCACAATCTCTAAAGTCGCGCTTACAATAGAAGCAACACCCTCTGTACCTATGACGTCAAGGTTGCCTAGACCTAAGCCATTTGCAACTGATAAAAAAAAAAGTAACCATAATCCATTCCTGTGAGGTCATCACCAAGGTAGAAGGTGAAAATGGACAAGTCATAGTAGCCAACAGAGAATTTGGAATTGGATGAACAAGAGGTACACATAGGCATCAAAGAGATGGATTCCGAGGATGACGAACTGATAACGAAGCTTCCGAAGCATATCTCATAGAGGAAGGAAAAAATAAGGTGTCGAAGGACCTAGAGAATGAAAAATTTATGGCATCCACACTGCTGTTGCCTGAAAAAGTGGTATTTGAAAGCACACTACTAGGCCGCATCCCTACATTGAATTTGGAAGATTGGGATCTAGGGGATCATGATAAGTTCCCTCAGTTGGCACCGAAAAAATATTTGTCAAAAAACCACTACCCAGATATCAGAGTCACACGATTGGAGCCCATGAAATGGGTCATTGGTTTTGAGGCCGCGGGCTTCTTGAACAATCTATGGGTGCTGCATTTCAGCCACACAATCAACAACACAGTGTGTATCCGACAGTTTCTCACACTGATACATGATTTGTGTCTCTAGTTGGGAGAGCCCATCCCTATTACCAACATGTTGATCCACATGATCACTTTGCCACCATATCAGGGTGAGTATCCTGCAATAGTGTTTGGAGGAAAACCACAGGAGAAGAAAATGGTAGATCAGATGAAGAAAGAATTTGAGCTAGTTAAAAGTCACGCAGATATTTAATCCGCTCAATCTCTGATCTCGCAGTGCAGTTTTCCGCGTAGACCATAGCCTGTGAAATTATGAGGAAGTGTCACGTGGACGAGGTTCTAGTGCCTGTCATTTCATTGGCTACGCAATGCTCGAAGGGAGTTTAGTACAATTGGTCGTAGTACCTTTGCAATGAGTCTCTAGAGAACTGTCGGAGGCTCAAGACAAGGGCAAGGAATTTCACTAGGCTTGGATGTTACTATTGATGGTGCTAGTTGCATGGAGGTTATCGGAAGACATTCAATTCCCTCCATAGGAATCTGATTTACCAGAAGCCATGGAGTTCGCTTCACTATGGGTGACAAAGGACCCTGCTCGGGTCCTGGAAACTAAAATTTTCTGGGTATTGGTTGAAATGGAGTTGTATGGTGATCAACCAAAGGATAAGGCTGTCACCCAAAGTCTATGACAATTACGAGCCATATGCAGAGTTTAAGGCAGGCTTTCACAATTTTTACATATGCGCTAAAAGAGATAGGAAGAAGGTATGACACAAGATGCCATATTTGGTGAGCAAAGTAGATGTCGCGGATGTCGTAAACAAATGGCCAATTGAATGGATGATCCCTATCGATATAGGTGTAGTGATGATTCGAACAAAAAAAAAGACGTCTGCACTCGTAGCGCAGAAGAAAGCTGATGTAGCTAGGGAAGCTGCTGCTAAAGAGGCCATGGAGAAAGAAGCTGCCAAGAAAGCAGCTGCTATGAAAGCACAAGTCATGCGGGAGAAAAACATTGAGGTTGAAGAGTCAGAGTCATTGCACACTTAGGACCAGGAAGGGTCTGAGGCCAAAATAGGTGAGGGTGTGGAGCATCGCACTCCTTTTGTGGTTAAGAAACAGAGTAAACAGACAATGTATATCCTTAGGAAGAAGAAGAAGTTTGATAAGTACTCGAATGTCGATCCAATGGTCCTCACTGAGGGGGACTTGGATGAAATTAGAGATAAGGTCCGAGACACCACAACAGAACTTTGGACACAATTTGAGAAGCAATAAGAGTAGGCGTTGGGAAATGTGCATCAGGATCTGCGTGATATGCAGATCCAAATAGGATGGCTGCAAGCAAGCATGTCAGCCGTGGATGCCAACCATACCCTGGATCTCAGGATAATTCAGCTGCCAGAGGGGCCACTATGCACAAAAATAGAAGAGGCCAAAGAATAGTTGGTACAAACGAATAATTTAGCCTCAATATTGCGGCTCTCCCTGTACAGACCCTGCATGAATTGTACCAAGGTGTATCATATGAATTGAAGATTAGGGAGCAACACACACTACTAATTATCAATAAAGTAAAGACAAATAATGAGAAAATCATTGATGAGAAAGTGCAGGCCTTGAACGAAAAGGAGGAGATAGAAGCATGAAGCTAGCAATTGGAAGCAACACTTACACAGGAGTGTAATGAGCTACAAGATCTACATATTTCCACTGATGCACAATCCGCTATCAAAATTCAAAATTTGGATGCGGAAGTCAAGGAGTCAAAAGAGGAAGTGAGCAGAGTTCGCTTCGAATTACAAGTCAAAATTTCAAAGTTCCAACTCAAGTTGTAGCCAACAAATCTGCCAGAGGTTAGAGAGTAGCATGGTGCTGCCATAAAGGAGGGGATGGTCACTTTGGATGCAACGGTCAAAGGCTGCATGAAAATTTTCAAGAAGATAATGGAGCTATGGAATTTGCTGCAGAAGGACCCTACCCTATAGAGGATCAACACAAATTTAAGGAACAAGTAGTTTCAGATTGACGAGATCAGTTTAACTGTGTGGATGTTGGCACCAGTCCAGCGGTTCGCAAAGTTACAGGAGGGAAAGAAAATGCATACTGAGATTGAGGAGTTGCGGAGGAAAAAAGCTATACTCCATATGAGAACGTAGCCATGGACAAAAGAAGCAAGTCAGCTAACTCTGTCTGTGCAGGACAAATTAAAGGGTATGCGGAAAATGAAAAGGACAATGGCCCTCGTGGTGGAAGGCCTACAACAAAGAAGTTGGCTAAGGAGGTGAAATCGACAGCTACACAGGGGAAAACTGATCTGCAGGTTTTGAAGACAGAGTTCCACAAAATCCAAATGAAGATCAAAGTACCAACTGAGTGAATTGAGGATGAGTCACCTAATTGTGTTGGGGGCGTGTTGTGATAGGGTCCTTGGGGTTTAGTTTTGGTCAAATTTTGTATAAAATTTAAAGTCTTCGTGAAATGTGGAAGCGGAGCAACAATATAGTACGAGTCAAAGGGGATTTAGTCCCTGAGGTTGGTAAGTGATAGGGAGGTTTTGTGATCCGCCTCTGGTCCACATACTATGGTATTGTAAGCGAAAATGCTATATATAGATGAAAAATAACGAGTTTAGAAAAGTAACTAAGATAGAAGATTATTGTTTTGGGCAAGAAGCTAAGGCATGAAAAGTCTGTTTCTTGTACTTAGGAAAAAGGGAAGGCTCCAATAGCTAAATGCGCGGAGACCTTGGTAAGTCCGCAAGCTGAGTGTGTCAGTCCCTTTAGCTGAGTGCACAGGGAAAAAAAGTATGTACTTTGAAGAATATCTAATAAAAGAATATGTATTTTCATCTCTATGTTTATTTCTTCAATCTTCTGTGTTCACTTTGTTATTGAAAATATAAGAAAGAATGCTTAATTGATGTGCAAAAGTAGCAGACCTATAGATTTTATGCATGTTATAACTGTTTAAGGACCTTCGTGAAGGTATAAATACTATGTATACATTTTATTATTATTAATTTTTCTAGGAAGATTAATGTTTGCACAGAAAAAAAATAAGCCCTGAGGATCGCAAGAACCCTTCACACAAAGCTGTGGAGATAGAAACTTGGTTCCTCCATCCCCCAATACTGATTCGGGTGAGACTTCAACCTGCGCTACCCGGGTTGTTGCCGAAAGGGCCAACAATTAGGGTTTTGTTGGTTGCAGCAGCTAACATTGAACCTTGGTAAGACCCCATCAAGCCAACAAATATCCATCATTCCATTGTGGACGAGCGAGCCTCAACTTATATTGTGTCTATATCTTACTGGAGGGCCATTAGTTCTCCCCAATTAAGTCAGTCACTGACCACTCTGAATGATTTTGATGGAAGAAGCTATAAACATTGTGACATTTTGAATTATCTACAAGTAGAATTAGGTGACAAGACCGCATCCGTAGAAGTCGAAGTTATTAACAGACCACTAGATTATAATTTTCTACTAGATCATACGTGGATCTATGCTATGACTGTTGTTGTTTCGACATATTTTAGAATGATCACTTTTCCTCATAAAGGTAGTATAGTAGCCATTGATAAACTCACTTTCTTTGCCTCTAGTTCTCAAGTTACTGGAAGCATCCCTCTCATGGTGGAAAATCCACACCCATATCAACATGTCAGGTTTGGAATGCTTAAATATTCCTCCTTCACTTCTTGATAGCTCTACTTCGGTTGCCTATATCAACATGATATCTTCTTGTACTACTCCAGTTGATCCTTGGATAGTTCCTGATGAATCTAATCTTGACACTTTTGGTGATCACATGCCGCTAAGTCCCATTGAGCTCGACTATGAAGCCATCTATTCGGCCTGTGTGGCACACTCTAATCTCTCCTCATCGATCAATTGGTTTGACCATTCTTTAGATTAAGATACATCCTCTGATTATTTCTCTCATACATTTCCTACCAATAAGAGCATAATGGAGATCACGATTCTAGATAATGCACAGTGGGATGATCATCATCATTGTTCCTCCTTGCTAGACTCCTTCGAGGATAATCTTATCGAACTATATCAACCCAATATCGTTGAATTGTCTATGAATTATGTATCCATTCATGATGCCACTTTTGAGAAGAACTTATCAAACATTGAAGATACTATCCCTCTCAACATTTCAATCAAACCTGACATTATTGAGAATCTACATATTGGTGCGTCTTTCTCTCCAGATGAGATTAATACTTATAAAGACCTATTCCAGGATTTCAGAGATGTTTTCACCTGGTCTTATGAAGAAATGCTAGGTATCGATCTGAACATCATTGTGCATGAAATTAAGACGTACCCTAATGCTAAACGAGATAAAAAACACCTCCATATGGTCCATCCCAAGAATGATTCCACTATTAATGATGAGTTGAAAAACATCTATCTGCTAGTTTCATCTACCGAGTACCTTTAACTGATTGGATGTCAAACATTGTTCCTGTAATGAAGAAACAAGGAAAAATTCATATGTGTCTATTATTGGGACATTAATCTTGCTTGTCTGAAGGAAAATTATCCCACCCCATTCATCGATCATATTTTTGATGATTGTACCAGCTGTGAGATGTTTTCATTTATGGATCGTTTCTTTGGCTATAATAAAATCAAAATTATCCCGACAGATCAAAATAAACTCACATTTATTTGTCCTTGGGGTACATTTGTGTATTAGAATCTCCCATCCAGATTAAAGAATGTTGGCACTATGTTTAAGAGGAAATTAATTACACCATCCATGACATCAAACATATTATGCAACCATATTTGGACGATTTTCCTGCTCATTTGAAACATCAGGCTGATTACCCGATGCATCTTTTAGGCCATATTTTTATTATGTAGACTTCATTACATTCATCTAAATCCACACAAGTGTGTGTTTTATGTAAGTTTCGATCGACTTCTTGGTTTCATGGTGTTGAAACATTGAATTCACATTGACCCATTTAAAGTCCAGGCAATCATCGATCTTCTTGCTCCTTCTTCCCTTCTTCAGCTCAATGACTCCAAGTGAAGGCTAAATTTTTTGAGAGGTTCGTTCCCAAGTACATTGAACTAACCAAAGGGTTTACTCATTAAAGAAAGGGGTTCCCTTCCATTGGAATGACACTACTCAAATGGTGTTTAATGCCTTGAAAGATGTTTTGATTCGGGCATCCTTATTATATCCCCCTGATTACCAACATGATTATTTCCTATACCTCGTAGCTGCAATTAATACCATTTCTATGGTATTGGTCTGGGAGGACGATGTAGGAAGTGAACATCCTATTTATTACTTGAGTCAGAATCTCAATGATACCGAAGTTAAGTATACTCATGTTGAAAAGTTAGATTTGGTGGTTGTCCAAGCTATCTAGAGATTTCACCACTACATACTGCTCTGTAGGACTATGGTTGTTTCTAATTGTAGACGTAAATATTATCACAACAATCGTTGGGGGGAAAGTACTCCAAGTGGATTTTCATCCTACATAAAATCCAATGAATAAATACTTAGTTTTTTCTTAGCTAATTTGCGACCTTCCCACTACTGTAACTGAACCAACATCTGGTGATTCTATTCCTAATGAGTCATTGTTATTGATTTTGTTATCTGACCCATGGTATGGAGACATTATCATATATCTCAAAATCTAGACTTTTTGGTCTGATACCTCTCGCTCTAACCAACGATGTATCCGATATATGCCAAAAATTACATTATAATCAACGACACCCTTTATCGCCATGGTATCGATACAATATTTCAAAGGGGCCTCACTCATGAGGAGGTCGAGAAAGTCTTAAATGAATTCCATTCTGGGGCATGTGGTGGTCATATGTATGGTTATGCCACCACATAGAATATCCTATGTGATGGTTACTTTTGGTCTACCATGTTTTGCGACTACATCCTCGCCATCCAAAAGTGTCATGTATTCTAGATATATGATTGTAAGGCCTGTTTTGGAGAATTTGGTATCTACAGATAAATACTAATTGCCTAGATAAGTAGATGTATCTAGAACAACAGTTTAAAGTGTTTTAGTCTTTTCCTATAAGTAATAGATAAGATGAGAAGATGAGAAGACCTACTTGTAGTTACGATTTCCTCTCGTCTCCTTTGTATCGATCTCGTCACTCCTTCCCGTACCTAATACGCTTGAGAAGTACTTGTAAACACAACAAAAAACAAAGAATCAATAAAAGAAAATGATCTATTGAATATAAGTGAAAGGAATCAGATACAATTCACACATATATGAATTATAAAATAATACTAACATATGGGAGAAAGGTTAGTTTATTGAATAAAAGAAGGAATTAGAACCATTAGTGTCTGATTCAAAGCCATTCCTCTAGCTTGGATCCCATCCACATCACATCAAAAGCATGGCAAACTTATAGCATTACAATACTTACTTCAAAGCCAAATCTCATAGCAACATTATCTCCTTACAATTAAACATAATCCAACCCCTGAACACTTAGATGAGTGGTAAATTTATAGGAAGATGAAGGAGGTTTTGTCATAAATGGTGGCATTGAATGGCCTTCCATACTTAAAATTAGTTCCATGGAGGAAGATATGAGAGGATAGGATGCACCTTAACTCATTCCTCATCCATTTTCAAGCTCATAGGAGTTGATAAGTGAGGGAACCTTCTAGATGACTCCAAAAGATAAGAATATTCCCCAAACCCTATGTAAATTTCACTCAATCTCACCCAACATAGGTGTAAGGAAGCCTAAGTGCTCTGCAGAGCACCCTGGCATGGACTCAACTTCTCTGCAGTGCACCCTTACAAGGGCTTACCTATGCTGGTCCCTCTAGAGGCTATTTCTGGATATCTTCAAGTCATGAAACTGTCTGGGAAGGAGAGATTCAAACGGGTGACTTTTTAAAGGCATGTAACAACCAAAATTAGGGTTTAATGAGCCCTAAAACACTTATTTGGATGATGGGATTGATGTTCCCAAATGGATCTGTAATAGCTGCCCCCTAAAGCATGAAGTCGGAAAAATGCCAATGTCAAATGAAATGCTTTACAATGTGATGAGGAGGTATCGAAGTAGAAGGTGACCTACATAAATTACAATACATATATCATGATATTTGATTTTACATGAATTGCTGAGGGAAGGCATACCCATGCTCATCTTATAAACTTTCATTACATGTACATAAACAGTCGTCTACAGATATAGACCCATGATCAGAATGACCATCAATGTAAAGCCATTGTACATATGATTTAGTACTCTTGAAATTGCAGCCCAGAGGGATGAAACTAGATCTGGGGTCTTCTATCTCATTCAATCGTTTGCTCAAGCATGAGTTAACCGTGTGAATATATGATCTGAAGTCCAACATGGGAAGACACCATCTGATTACCAACCAATGATGTAAACTGTTAACAAATGCGAGGGAAATCACTGATAATGATAATGATACTCAAGGTACTATAGTAAATTATGCATGGTGTGAATGGATGATTTGATATCGAACACCATACAAAGTCTTTTGGTTGAAGGCCTTTGATATATGCCTATCGCTGAAAGCAAGAAAACTGCCATTGATGCATGCAAGCCTCAGGGTACTGGAAGGGTGTTTCTAAGTCAACTTCTTGGATAATGTGATAATGTCGACAAGAAGCGACTCATCACAGGAGGGTCTTGATGTGTCCCACATCAACAACACAAAATGAGTGTAGTGATTTTAGAGATGGAATTTGACTGACGACAAAAGGTTCAGGAATGGCAGTCATGAAAATGAAGGTTTATCTTATTGCAAAGGATGAATTTTGATTGAATGACTTCTCTTGAACATGTCGGTGACACTAAAATGAATTGGTAGCATTGATCCAAAACAGAGTGATGGATGGTATGATAGACCAACAGTATGATAACCATCAAGCTGATAATCCAACCTAAATAGTCATGGTGATGGAGTGAAAGTGTCATGTTCAAGAGCGACCTACTACCATAAAGTGGTTTTCCCCCTTTTCCCATTTTCCCCAGTCATTGCTGACCAATACCTCTTTATTTTTATCAAGCTTGAGGAGGATAACATATGGTTGTTGTATAATTCCACCCTTCGGGTGAATCCATCGCTATTTGATTTTTTTATGAGTCTAGTGAAGGTGAAACTCAGTCTTGTCTAGATGGACAAGTTTTCCCCTATTTGATGTTTTAACAAGTTTAAAGACAAAGATAACTCAGTCTTTTTCATATTTAGAGAGTTTGAAAAGGTACAAAAGAAAACTCCACAAGTTCTTTTTTGTAGATTAATCTCTCAAGCCTGAAAAAGCGTAAAATAATACAAGAGAGATATTTTTTCCAATCCGTTAACGAGCTGGAAAGGAAAAGCACTCGACAATATTTTCATTTTTAGAGAGTTTGAAAAGAGCTTAAAGAGGACTCCAAGGGGGTTCCTTTTTTGTCTTTAACAGAGCTTGGAAAAAATATAAAAGTGTGCTCTATGGTCAAAGGTACAATTTACAATTGAGCATGTCTAATTCTATAAATCTTGCAAAACCTGCCCAAAACATCACCTAATGGATTAAAAATACCTGTTTCATAGGCAAAAATAGGTAAATACTGATGTTTACTCAATTAATGAACATGGAATAAACATAAAACAAGTTTTTACCATGACATTTTACCATTTGGAACATACCATTTAGTTTTGTGCTCTGAGCTAGTTTTTTACCTCAATCTTCACTAGTTGATTGTGAGAGATTCCGTGGATCATTTCTCAAGCCATCCAGACTAGGTAGGAGCTAAACCTCTCTTCTTTATTTTCAGGTCGTTCTTTTGTCATGTCATGCAAGTTTTAGGGTTTTTGGGGCCCCCGGGGTTTCATTTTTTCACTTTGGGATCAATGCAGGCTTTCACATCAAAAACTATACTGAAGAGCACCCAGATAGAAGGTTGCATTCTCTACAGTGCACTGTCTCTGTGCCTGGGCTACGCTGGGTGAGTTTCCAAAGTTTAATTTAGCTGTTTGCTCCAAAATTTGTCATGTTTTTTTGCATGGAAAGGATCCTACTTAAGCTTTTGATTTTGTTTCAGGCTTTCATCGGATCAGAATGTCCATTACATGGCAAGAAAGAGAGCATGAAGAAAAAGACATGGTTGCCCTAAACAATCCGGGTATAGTTGAGGCCCTCAAAAGCTGCGGGTTACTCAAATACTTCAAGTTTTCTGGAATGAGGCAACACATATAACTACTGCAATTCCTTGTTCATGCATGGGATTTGATAGATCAGAATTTTCACATTAGGGCCAAGATTCCCTATTAGCATTGATGATATTTAATTTCTTATTGGACTGTCGAGGCGAGGTTCCCCCATCTCACTTTCTGGATTTTCCCGTGGACGTGAATCAGTGAGATATTATATTAGACAGTTTTGTCGGCCAGGTACACAACCTATCAAGGATGGGAAAATAAACATCAGGGATATAAGTGATTTGCCTTTGAGAATGATCCTCTTCACAATCGCAAAATTGGCTGGCAGTGTGACACTACATTTGGCGAACAAATCTTATATGCAGTATGCACTGGAATGTCTAGAACCAAAAGTTTTCAATTGGTGCGAGGCTGTGCTTTCCTCACTGAAATAACAACTGACCAAGGTAAAAAGTGGTAAGATTAATAATTTCTACTATGGTTCGATCTTAATCGCTTTTACCTTAGAGAGAATCCCATTGATGCAACCACAACATGTATCACTGGGTGTAGCTGGTCCTAGAGCTCCACATATGCAGAGGTGGGTCGAATTGAAGGCTCGACATGTGGGTCAATCAACAATTATTTTTTCCACTGCATTCCTCAGTTGGGTCGAGCGACAACACCTTGTCATCAAGGAGCACCCATACTAAAGGATGGAATTCCGTGGAGATCTAGATTTGATTCTCCCAGTTGGAGCACAATGGGGTGCTATGGGTAAGTTGTTTGACCAAAGTGTTTTTTGATTTTTCAAGTTTCTACATGTTTTTGTATTTTTTAATGTTTCCAAGACTGAATTAAAATCACTCTTATGCATGCAGATGTGGGTACTATTCAACCTATGGGGCACCAACAGGTTTCAGGTGGGCCAACACGGAGAAACATTGGGAGAGCAGTTCTCCAGGACTTAGATTTGGCCGAGACCTTCGCAGAGTTGCATGATCACATAGAGGGATTAACCCTTGGTATTTCAAATGTCCGAAACGAGGAGTTATCTATGAGGCTACAACACCACACTATTTGTGTTCCTAGCCATTGGGAGAGGCTTTTGCACATGATAGCACAGGCTGTGACCTGTTACCATGAACACCACTAGATCTAGTTAGGATATTTTGCATGCATTTTTAGTTTTTTGGGTCAGATGACCAAACCTGTCTTGGACACAAATTTTGTAAATTTTTTTAAAACACCTCTCTATTTCACTTTCAAAGTTTTCTATGGTTATATGCAATCCTATTCAACTGATGATGTGAATTGAAAATATTACTTTTACATGTGTCACAAATTTCTATTTAAGACATAATTCGCTAGAGAATCAGTTAATGTGTTAAGATTTATGGAAATATGTTGATATTGAATGTGTTCAAAATGTCTTTCCAAAATACGAACTCTAAGGAACATACAATTTTTTTTTGGATTTCGGACAGTGTAAATGTTTGTTAGTTGTAGTACAATGAGTTGCGAGTCTATCCTAACGATGATTCAGCGAATGCCAAGTGAAATGGCATCAGAGAGTAGTTCAATCAATTTGTTATACTCAACAATGCTATTCGTCAATCGACCAATAAAAATCCCTTGAAAACTCACTAACTCACCACTTGGAGCGAAAATAGCCCATGCTGCAGAAGACAAGTTTTGTGTACTACAACTAGCTCCATCGGCGTAACCAACAAAAGGTTTCAAAGACTCTGACATCTGCAACAAACGAAAAGTGGACTACTAACCAAATAAAAACTTCTAAAAGATACACACACACACATGCAATGAAAGCATATATACAGTGAGTTTTACTAAATTTAATCAAGCATAGTAACATTTTAGGTACAACTCGTTTCGGGGCTATGACAATGGAATCCCATCATAATCTACTAACTTGTAGGTAAATTTTTCTAGAACACGCTTGAAAATATAAGGACCCATACACATTGGTTCAAATTTCCTTGCTCCAAGTTTATCAACTTCCTGATCATAAAACAAGACCAGGTCTCCTTCTGAGAAGATATGAGGCTTGACATTTCTATCATATCGCACCTTAATAAATTTCTTATGCACTTCCTTAGCCAATGCGGCATCACGATGGGTTTCATCCAGATGGATTAATTCCAAGAAATGTGCTTCTTCTTCAGAAGTGTCAGTTAACAAGTCAATCACAAGTTTGAGCGATGAAATTTCACATTGTATCGATAAGATTGCTTCCAAACCATACACCAACTGAAAGGGTGTGAATCCAGTTGCATTTATCATTGAGGTTCGATATGCCCACAAGGAAAAGTATAGGATTAGGTGCCAGTTTTTCTTATGAACCCCTATCATTCTCTGCAATATCCGCTTCAAGACTTTGTTGATGGCTTCAACTTGTCCATTCGCTTGCAAGTGATAAGGAGTAGAACTATCATGCGACAGTCCTAACTTAACAATCAACTCAAACATCATGTGATTATGAAAATGTGACCCATGATCTATAACTATGGTTTGTGGTACAACAAACTGGGTAACTACATGGTTAAAAAAGAAAAGAACAACCATTTTGTCACTGTTGTTCAATGTTGGCATCACCTCGGCCCATTTGGGAAAATAGTCAACGACGACTATAATATAGCCATGCCCCCGGCCAAGGTGGGGTTACATGTCATAAAGTCAATGCCCCATTTAGTGAATGGGCTAACAACAATGACTGGATGTAATGGTGCAGGTGGTAATCTGGTTTTTCAGTCATATATCTGGCATGTGTGACAGCTCCTGACGACAATAATACAATCTTAAATATGTTTGGTCAGAAGTAACGAGCATGGAGAATTCTCTGCGTGGTTGCATATCTAGATAAGTGTCCACCACATGCACATGAATGGAAATCATTCAATGCTTTCTCAGCTTCCTCATGCATGAGGCACCTTCGTAAAACTGTATCGATACTACGACAATAAAGAGTGTTGCCAATGATCAGATAATATTTCGCTTCGTATCGAATATATGGTTGTTGAGAGTGAGAGGTATCGGGCCGAAAAATTTGGGTCTGTAGATATATTAGTATATATCCATACCATGCGTCAGATGACGATATCAAAAATAGAGACTCATCCAAAATCGATGGTTCAAATGTTGAATTAATGGAGGTTGAGGGAAGGTTGCAAAGTAACTCTGCGAAAACTAGAGATTTCTTTGATTTAGACTTGATGAATTCCAAATCAAACTCCTGCAGAATGACTATCCATTTTGAGTATTTGTCCCCTAGCAATTGACATGAAAAAATGTATGTCATAGGGTTGCAATCCGAAATGACAGTTGTTTTCCGTAGCAGGATGTAATGGTGAAATCTTTGAACAACTTGCACAGCTTCCAAATCTATTTTTTCAACATAAGAGTACTTACTTTCTGTATCGTTGAGATTACGTCTCAAATAATAAATTGGATGTTCAATCCCAGTTTCTTCTTAGACTAAAACCATGCCAATGGTTGTATCTGTAGTGGCGAGATACAGGTAATAGTCATTTTGATAATTTGGAGAATACATTAACGAGGCCCTAATCAAGGTATCTTTAAGAGCATCAAAGGAAGCTTGCACAACCTGATCCCAATGGAAGGGTATATCCTTTTTCAAAAGATGTATAAAACCTTTATCCATTTCAGTGTAATTAGGAATGAACCTCCTCAGAAAGTTTTCCTTCCCTTGAAGTCTCTATAACTGTAAAAGATTTGAAGGTTGAGACAAATCAAGATTGCATGAACCTTTAATGGATCGAGTCGAATCCTCTCTCTAAACACTACAAATCCAAGCAATCGACCAAAACCAACACAAAACACACATTTGTGTGGATTGAGTTGTATCTTGTAGTGTTGGCACCATAAAAATATTGCTCTCAAATGTTGCAAGTGATCAGTCCACTTTCGTGAATGAGTAGGTAAATCATCAAGATAAGGTTGAACAATGTGTTTGATGTCATGGAAGGCATAGTTCATTCCCTCTGAAATGTGGCCCCTATATTTTTCAAAAGATATTTTGGACTGGTCCTGTGGGTGGATATTGATTTGATTGTAGCTGGAAAAACCATCCATAAATGAGAATATTTCACATCCGGCACACTCATCAATAATTGGGTCGATAAAAGGAGTAGGATAATTGTCCTTTGGACCTGCCTGATTTACATCCCTATAATTGATGCACACTCGAATTTTCCCTTGTTTCTTCATGACATGAACAAGGTTGGAACCTAGTCAGTAAGAGGTACAGGGTAAATGAAACTAGTCCGCAAGAGTTTTTCAACTTCTACCTTAATTGCAGTGGCTTTCTTTGGATGAATAGGTCAAAGCTGATATCGAACTAGCTTGACATTAGGGTACATTTTGATTTTGTGTTCAACAATACTAAAGTCAATGCCCAACATATCCTCATAAGACCATGCAAATATATCTCTAAATTCATGAAAGAGAGTATGGTAACTATCAAGTTCTGATGAAGAACAAGATTTGTTGAGTTGAATGTTCTCTACAACATTAGGCTTGGTCGAAATATTAATAAAAATAATTTATTCAATATTTGACAGGTTTTACTCAGATTCTACTGTGTTTATGAAAACTACATTCGAAAGGAAATGAACAACTGAAGGGTGGATTAGTTCATTAAATAATCTTTGATGTCATCTGGAAGATGGGAATGATGATGACAAGGTTCCCAAGGTTCTTCTCCTATCATCACTGATTGGACGATTCCTTCATCCATAGAATGTATACATGAGAAAGGATCCGAAGAAGTACCATATTCTAACAAATGGTCTACCCATACAATTGGTGAATGCGGATTTCAGTTTTCCGCACAAGCCCAAAAAAATGAATGCTATGCTAGTTCAATGGGGCTTAGCAGCATTACCTCAATATTACTATCAAATTCAAACTTGTTGGTAATCCTCCTTAAATTAGATGAGGTGGAGGAAATCATGTTGCAAATCTCTACTCTTGCCACTTCTACCAAATCATATGGTGACAGTGGTGTAAAAGTACCCATTAGGGAAGGATCTTTAAAGAGGCCTACTCCAACACTTTGAAGTGACAGTGAGGGTCCGTGTACCAACAGAATGCTTCTCGTAGCTTGTTAACTATTGGTAAAGAAGGCAAGCTGATCGATGACTATGATTCCACTCTTATGAGGGAATGAAATAGTATGAAAGTACATGGAAACCACAACAACCATGGCATATACCTATGGCCTTCCCAGTAAAATGTTGTAATCGAGGGGTTGGTCAACTACCTCAACTTCAACAGTAACTATTTGGACTCCTATTTCGATTTTCGAGTTACTCAAAATCCCACAAGGAGTATATTTTCCTTCGTCAAAAGCTTTTAACATGGTTGGTGATTGTGACAACGACGGTGAACCAAGTGTTTTCCGGCAGCTCATTGACCTAATGCAAGTAGATGCCCCCTCATCAATAATAGTTCAGTGAACATTCTTATTGAGAGCTTTTACTTGAATTAGGAAAGCTAACTGCGCCGGTAACTGTGGTGTATATCCCACATGGTTAAAAACCACAAGATTGGAATCCATAGGGTCTATTTCGCCAATTACTGACATTAAAGCCTGCTTCTGGGAGGGCCAATTTTGTAACACCTCGAGCATTGACATAGCAGAAGGTGATTGAGAAAGATCTTCCACTATGTTATAGTTTTGAGCTTCTCAAGCCTTAGGGTTAAATGTCAATTTATGCACAACTCCCTTTGGTGGTTTTATTGTCAATTCTGGTACAATAGGTGGAATATTTTCATATGAAGTCGAAGTTAAAGGATTAGGTTGATCACTAGCCTGATTATTCAATGATGATGGTGGATTTCCATAATCTTTGTTTCTTGTTGACACGAAAACTTCATTTTGTGGCTTTGTGATGGATAACATGAGTACTTGGGATGTGGAAGCATGGTCTGTCGCAACCAAATGTGTCTCCAGGTTCGGAAACAGATCAGTCAACACTGCAAATGTGTTTGAAGTCTTTAAAAGTTTAGAGACCTTTGAGTGGTGTGGACAATCTCTTGTAAAATGTTCATCATTACAGTTTAGACATGGATAACGAGGTCTCCTTGCCAAAGTAGAGGAACCAGATGACTTCTCTTGAGGGGAATCATCTTTTTTCTTCTTGTTTTCCCGTTTTTCTTGCCTCTTGGTTACTTTTGATTTTTGCCTTTGTCAGAAGAGACGACATTAACTTCGAAAGCAAGAGTGTTTTCTGATGCAGTGATAGTTTGATTGGTAATGGCAAGAGTTTGACTATATTGTCTTCCTGCTATTTGTGTGCTTGAAGAACCGATCACACCATCACCGACATGAGAGTCCTTACTTGATTGTGGAGGAGGAGGAACAATGAAAGCTGGTTGGGGTGCATTGGGAATTTTGTCGTAGAGCATGCCAGATTGTGTGTAAATGAAATCCAAGTATTGGGCACGAGAAATTACTTACTCTTCTGTGACAACTCCTCCTTTTTCCACATCCTCGGTGATTGATGGAAATAAGGATTTTATGAACCACTCAGCCAAAAGCTGATCGGGAACATATGTCTTAACCATTCGAAGATGATGCCGCCACTCATGAATATGATCTGATATGTGGGTAGCAGTAGTCTGTTTAAAGTTGGTTAGGAGTTCCGTTCCAGTCTCATATCTGATAGGTAACTAGAAGTGGGTCAGAAATGTGGTGGCTAAAGTCGTAAAGTTGTCAAAAGAATCTCTTAGTAACTCAATGTACCACTTAGCAGCCGGACCAGTAAGTGTTCTTTAGAAAATAAAGAGTCTAATGGAATCATCATTTAAGGAGTTTGATGAACACCACAAACGAAAGGTTATGACATGATTTGATGGGTATTCTTCAGGATTTCCATTGAATTTCGGAATGTCAGAAGGTAACTTATGCAAAATCACTGGCCACCAAGGTGCATATAAGATTGGATCATTAGTGAGCGGATTTAAATCTGGTAATTCTAAAGTTGCTACAAATGGCAACTATTGATTCAGGTCAGGTTGAGCATACCTAGGATATGATGGAATTGCTTGAGAAATAGGTATTTGCATACCAACATAGGAAAATTGCATTTGGTAACCTTGATAATGTTGTTGTTGAAAAAATCTGACATAAGGTGGTTGTTGATAACCAGGTTGAATTTGTGGCTGTACATAACCTGCAAAGCCTTTTTGACTAGGACCTTGGTAAGCTTGATACTGTCCAAACCCAAATTGAGCTTGTTGGGCAAGTCCAAATTGGGGTTGGAATTGCTGGAATTGAGGTTGTTGAAATTGAGATTGCCACGGTTGTTGAATCAACTGTTGTTGTTGTTGGTACAAATATTGTTGATTTAACGGTTGTTGTTGCCCAATAATGAAAGGTTGACCAGGTTGTGAATAAACTATACCAGTATAAGGGTGTACTAACTTGAGGTTGTTGTTGAACCCTGGAAACAAGTGGTTGTTGTACAACAACCTGAGAAACTTGAGCTTCTTGACTCGAAACTTGTGGTTGCAAGGTAGAAGGACCAGTTTGTACCGGTTGAGATACAACAATTTGAACTTGTGACTATGGTACAGTAGTAACAATAGGTGTAGTAGGAATAGCTAACACAGTTTGCATTGGTTGTGTTGGATACACAAGCCTTGGTTGAACTGGAATTGTTGGTTGCCATTGACAAACTTGAATTCTAGGTTGACCTGAATACTGCGGGATATTACCATATGGAGGATAAGGTGAATAAGCATATTTTTCTCCATATGGTGGCAATCCAGTATTTAATGGATACATAGGTCTTTGTTGACCATATTTCCTAGCTTGATATTGATATGAAGGATCAAACTGTTGACTTCTCGTTAAAGAAGAACCAGGTAGAATTTCGGTTCAAGACATGGGTGATGACCATGGGGTAGAAGCAACCCCTAAGTGGGTTCTAGATAAATATTGGTAACCAACCAGGATGGATGATTCACCATATAGGTGCAACTCAGGTGTGGTAGAAAACATTGAAGAAGTTGCAACAAAAGATTCTTCTGTTGCTGCATTAAATGATATAGTATGGGATGTTGACGGTTGTTCATCCATAGTTAACTGACCCAAAAGTTATCCTACAGAATCGATGGGTACTTGAAAATAAGTAGGATCAAACAGAGCAGTAAAATGATGAGTCTGAGGGTAAAGATAAAGCCCAGTTCCAAAGTGGAATGGGGTTCCAGGTGTAGAATCTTCTTCCAATTCTTCCTGTACAACAATTAAACCAGGTGGAAGAACTTCACCGTCTGGTTCGTAAAATATTTATGGTGTTGATAAAGTTGAAGTTTCAGTGGTTACTGATGTCTGAGGGGTAATCGGTTGATCGTCTTCCGGTAAAGTAACAACTCTTGAGTTTTCAAATTTGAAGTCCAAATGTTCGGGTAAAAGAACAACAATTTTGGGAGGAGGTTCTTGAACAACTTTAGGTTCAGATGTAACTTCTGTTTGAACTGTGATAGGTTCTGGATTAACTTCTGGTTAAACCGATTCAAGTTTAGAAGTAATTTATTGTTGAGAAACTTCAAGTTGAGGATCAACTTGTTGTTGAACAACTTCTGTTACTATTTCACTAGGACTAGTGCTAATTTCCTCAGGTAATTGTGAAACTTCTTCTTCAGAAACAGATGTACCAGAAATGGTTGGAGTAACTGGAGCCTGAGTACTTATTGAAATAGATGATTGAAGTAATTCAGATGAAGAACTAGGAGTTCATCATGTACTTGAATCAATTAAGTGAGATCGCTTTGAACGAATAGGTGTAGATTCGAGTGGAAAAGGCGGTTTTCTCGCTGCTCTCCGCAAATGATGGGGTAAGGGTTGATGTTCCTCCATGATTGATGATTAATTTTATTATAAAAAAAAGAAGGGGTAAGCTAGGCAAAAGGTTTACCAAGCAACCGTGAATTGCAGAATACCTCCTGGCGAACCAAGAAGTATGAGCAAGCAGTCTCCCCGAATGCTATGTTTGGTGTATCACAGCGTACAAGGAGGCCGACTCGGTTACCTAAGGATGGATAGTAACCTAGTGTTATCCTCCCATATATACCAAAAGGTACGTGGAGGCCCAGTCCGTATAAGCACTGTTTAATGTAAAACTGCACAGTGAGAGCATTCCCATATACTTTACGTACTGTAACACTGCCCCATATACCTGAAGGTACGTGGATGAGCTATGATATAATCACGTACATGGAATGAGGTATCAAACTCGGGATGTATTGCTGACAAGTTACTGACAGTTGCTTTGTTTTACGACGTCGAAACACGTCTCTAGCCTAGAACCACTAAATGTTTTCGTTAATGACAATGCTCCATTAGGTAAATTGATGTTAATTTTAAGTTGATATTGCTTAGGAATTTTCCTTTCAAGTTCACCACGTGATGTATTATGAAATTCCTAGGAATGGAACTATTATGATAAACATTCTTTCCATTCAATTTAACGATGAAAATCCTAGCTACTTAGGGATAGAGCAATCAGATTTCTTTCGATCAAAGAACAAAGAGCACTATCTAATGAAATTTCCCTACACTATTCCTATGAGCACACACAAATTTTTTCAATGCAACACACATGTATTTATTTTAGATTTCCTTATGTGAATATGAACAAAAGGAAATATGCACATACAATCAATCAATATTTCATAAGAACGAAGACTTTTACGACATTTCTTATTCGAAGGAAGAGAAGACTTTACAACACTTTCTTTCGAATGAAGATTAATCAACTATATTTTAAATTTGACTATAGATCGATAATGACAAAGAAAAAATTAAAGAAACATTAATCAATCAAATCAAAGTTGGGCTAGCCAAGGAGATAGAAACTTGTTCTCTGAGACATAACATTCATTGATCAATCAAAAAACAAACAAATGGAGAAAAGTTGGCAAAAAGACTTTCCAAAGGTGGGAAACTGAACCTAGGAGGATCAACACAGCCTTGAATGGGACACAGTGCACTTCAGAGCACTGTCCCTAAGCCAGGGGTGCTCTGCAGTGCACTGTGCCCCTCACAAGCCTACGTTGGTGACAGTAAGCCATTTCAAGAGGCAATTTGACACAATTTTGACCAATTTTTCAATGCAAAGAGCTGCATTATAATCTATGAACGCAAATAAAGTCTGCAAGGATGTCCTAGGAGGTGGATAAGCTACTAGGAAAGAGAATCTTCCCCAATGGAGTTGCCAATTTGTTTTGGAGAATTTGGTATCTACGGATAAATACTAATTCCCTAGATAAGTAGCTGTATCTAGAACAACAATTTAAAGTGTTTTAGTCTTTTCCTAAAGCAATAGATAAGATGAGAAGATGAGAAGGCCTAATTGTAGTTCCAATTTCCTCTCGTCTCCTTTGTATCAATTCTATCACTCCTTCCCATACTTAATACGCTTGAGAAGTACCTGTAAACACAACAGAAAACAAAGAATCGATCAAAGAAAATGATCTATTGAATATAAGTGAAAGGAATCAAATACAATTCACACATATATGCATTATAAAAAAATACCAACATATGGGAGAAAGGTTCAAACACTTTATTGAATAGAAGAAGGAATTACAATCATTGGTATCTGATTCAAAGCCATTCCTCCAGCTTGGATCCCATCCAAATCACATCAAAATCATAACAAACTTGTAGCATTACAATACTTGCTTCAAAGCCAAGTCTCATAGCAACATTATCTCTTTACAATTCAACGTAATCCAACTCTTGATCACTTGGATGAGTGGTCAATTTATAGGAATATGAAGGAGGTTTTGTCATAAATGGTGGCATTGAATGGCCTTCCATACTTAGAATTAGTTCCATGGAGGAAGGGATGAGAGGATAGGAAGCACCTTAACTCATTCCTCATCCATTTTCAAGCTCATAGGAGTTGATAAGTGAGGTAAACTTCTAGATGACTCCAAAAGATAAGAATATTCCCAAATCCCTATGTAAATTTCTCTCAATCTCACCCAACACAAGTGAAAGGAAGTCTAAGTGATTTGCAAAGCACCTTGGCATGGAATCAACTGCTCTGCAGCGCAACCTTACAAGGGCTTACCTACGCTGGTCCCTCTAGAGGCTATTTCTGGATGTCTTCAAGTCATGAAACTGTCTGGGAAGGAGGCATTCAAAGGGGTGACTTGTTTAGGGCATTTAGAAACTGAAATTAGGGTTTGATGAGCCCTAAAACACTGATCTGGAAGATGGGATTGATGTGCCCAAACGCATTTGTAACAAGGCCTATGTTCTACGTTCTCCTTTGCATGTTGTTATCGCCGTTGGACCGTTTGTGAAATGAGGCATTGATTTCATGGCATGTAACCCTCACTTGGGTGGGGGGCATGGATATATCATTGTAGCGGTTGACTATTTTACGAAGTGGTCCAAGTTGATGCCTATATACAATACTACTGATTCAACCCTATCATTGCACGGTTTGGCATTCCACATGCTGTAGTTAAGGACCATGGAATGTTTTTTCGCAATCACATGATGTTTGAACTGACTGCCAAGATGGGACTCTCCCATGAGAGTTCCACTCCCTACTACCCTCAGGCAAATGGGAAATTTGAGGAAATAAATAAATTTCTCAAAAAAATTCTTCAACACATGATAGGGGTCCACAAATTGAACTAGCATCTTATCATTTATTTTTCCTTGTGTTAATATTGAACATCCATTAGGACTACTACCGGGTTCACACCATTCCAGTTGGTTTATGGTTTGGAAGCGATCCTTCTAATTGAATGTGAAATTTCATCTCTCAAACTTGTTGTCGAACACCTCCCTTCCACTTCTACTGAAGATGAACGTCTCTTACATCTGGCATGCCTAGATGAAACTTGATGTGATGTCACGATGGCTAATGAAGCCCATAAGAAATGTATCAAGGCGTAATGTGACAAGAGTGTCAAGCCTGATGTCTTCTCGAAAGAAGTCCTTGCCTTGTTATATGATCAAGAGTCTAATAAATTAGGATCAGGGAGGTTCGAGCCAATGTGGCTAGGCCCATAGATTGCCAAACATGTCCTTGTTAAAGGGGCCTATGAGCTTGTTGATTTCGATGGAGTTCCTTTGGCGCAACCTAGAAATGGGTTGTACCTTAAGAAATATTATGCTTGAGTTTTTGTGTAGTGCACTGTGTATGTGCTATATATAGGTGTGTTGAGTGTGTTCACAGTCTTTTCCTTTCAGAGTTTCCTATGGTTTATGTTAATCCTATTTAAATTTGGTTTGCAAATGTCAACATCCCATGAACCATATGTTGGTTATGATGATGGTGCTAGTCATAGTACTCAGAACCTCTCTTCTGCAACATGCGTTATATATGCTCTGAATGGAAAATTAGTGAGTTTACAAAGGATTTGTATCGATCACTCTAACAATAACATCTGTGAGTATAGATCAATGATCAAAATGTTGTCTGATGTTATTTCCCATGGTATTCATTGTATAGTTATCAGAATTGACTCACAATTTGTAGTACTAAAGTTTACTAATGTCTATTCAGTTAGAATTCCAACTGCATATCGTATGTTCTTGAGGGCTCACCTTCTGGAAAGATATTTTAGTTTCATGCAATATAAACACATTAACATATACATTTGTTGGCATTATGACATAGGTTTGGCTCTATGGCACAGGCGCTGTCCTTGATGGCAACTCACTCAAATGGCAAATCACATCTCAGGCACTCAGAATGGAAGAAAATAAGGTATACGCAGGTTCCTCTCAGCAAAGTCGCGTATACACGTGGGATCACCGATCAAAAGACTCATATGCGTATGCACACACTTTCATGCACGGAAAAGTGTGTACATGTGGGAAAGCTTATTGTTTGGTCCATGGTATTTAGTCCCACATATTTGAACTTATGGTTTTGGTCCTTGGTATTGCATCCAAAGTGTTGAACCCAAGTATTGGGTCCCTAGTATTGAATCTATAATAGTTTTGGAACATGGTTTGAGTAAGGCCTAGGACTATAAAAAGGGAAGGAGATCATTTGGCAAGGGCATCGACCAAGTTTTGAATATCTTAAGAAGAGCAAGATCTGGAATACTGGTGACTGGTGTATGGTGCATTGCTGGATCTAAACCAAGGAGGAACCTGAGCGCTAAAAGATGGATAAGTTCTATTGATGGATCAAGACTTTATGGCTTGAATAGTAGTATCTTTGTAATCTTTGATCCTGTTATAATTGGTGCAATGATTAGATCTATAAATTTGATAATCTGGGTATAACTGATGTCTGATTAATTAAAAGGGTAAATTATCTTTTATAAATCTATACGAAGGTTCAGCACAGCATAGGTGTGTATACACACAGGTTCAACAACTAAAGAAAGCGTATACGTTGGCTAGAATCTGCATAGTGAAGTAGCGTACATTTAATGAAATATGCTTTAGCTGTTTTTGTTTATTGATGCAGTGTTCTGGGTTTAAATTGGTGCCTGGTTACTATTACTGTTTTCTGGTTACAACATTCTGAGAAGTGTTTGGTTGATTCTATCTTGGGTTGTACAAAGGAGATTGATTGTTGCAGATATACTTGATGTATGATTGATGTTATTCATGGATCTAGTCTGAAAATGTATGAAACGTGGTCCCTGGAAGAAAAGAGAAGGTTGTAGCCTTTTGCAGGTAGTAGCCTGCGTACTAGTACCTCAGCTAGTACAAGAGCTAAAGGGGGTTGTAGCTCCCTTCCAGGTGAAGCTAGAGAATGAGAGAAGGTTGTAGCCTTCTACAGGTAGCAACCTACGTACTGGTATAAGACTGCACCAGTATAGAATCATTGTAAAAATAAGTTTCTAATTGAAAGACGATAGAGACAAATTGCAGGAGGTGGTTTTCACCCACATTGGGTTTCCACCTTATATCTTGTGTTCTTGTGTGTGACTATCTGCATTATTTTTCTATTCTTGGTTAATGTTTATATGGTTCTGACAATAGCATTTGAAGGATAATTAAATTATAAGTTATACGATAGTTTCCTTAACTGAGGTTGTGTATATATGCTGGTTTCTCTAACCTAAGTAGCGTATACAAATCTATGTATGAATTGAAAAATAATTGACCTAATAATACTGATTCACCCCCACCTCTCAGTATTATTTCCAACAATTGGTATTGGAGTGGGTCCTTCAGAAGAAGCTTGACCGCTTGAAGGAAGGTCTATCATCATGAGCAACTACGAGAGAGAGGCATCCATCAGGCCACCAATTTTTGATGGGAGCAACTTCGTCTATTGGAAGGTAAGAATCATAGCCTATCTTCAATCTCTTGGTACAGAAGTTTGGGATATTGTGGAAATAGGATATACATTTCCATCAGCAACTCCTACAGATACGACTGTTAAGAAGCAGTCTGAAACAAATGTAAAGGCTGTCAATACTCTATTAGGGAGTCTATCTCAATCAGAATTCGTCAAGGTTATGCAACTCAAAACTGCAAAAGGAATATGGGACAAGATCGTTTTGAGCTATGAAGGAGATGATCAGGTAAAACAAGAAAAACTACAAAATCTTAGAATTCAATATGAAAGTCTCAGAATGCACAATGATGAAAGTGTGGCTAACTATTTCCTACATATAGATGAGATTGTAAATTGTATGAAAAACTTGGGTGAAGAAATAAAAGAAGTTGTTTTGGTCAAAAACGTTTTAAGATCTTTGTCTTCTAAGTTTGATTCAAAAGTTTCTGCCATAGAAGAAAAGTAGGATCTACAGAGCCTTACCATGTCTCAATTGCACAGAATTCTAACTGCTTACGAAATGAGAAAAGGGAGACCATCAGACAGGAGAGAAGCCACATTCAAAGCCTCAAGAAAAGGAGATTACAATGAACCAGGATACATGTCTGAAGAAGAGGACGAATCAAACTTTGTCAAGAACCTTCAACGAGGAATTGGAAGATTCAGAGGTAAGCTGCCTTTCAAATGCTTTTCTTGTGGAAGAGTCGGTCACTATGCTGCAAAGTGTCCTTATAAAGATAAACTATACAAAGGTAAGGAACCTGTTAGATGGTAGAGAAAATAGAATGTAAGTAAAAGAGCTATTATACTCATGAAGACAGTGATGGATTTTCAAATAGTGATGAAGATGAACAAGGTAATGATGATAGACATTTGATGGCCTTTGAAGATGATGACTCCTTGGATGCTATAGATGAAGAAGATCTTTATGAAGAAATTTCTAAACTCAAAATTGGTTTAGAAGAAAAGAACATGATTATAGACACTTTGACATTCCAACTTGCTGAAAGAGATAAACACAATGAAGAGTTAGAATGTGAAATTGTGGGACTTAGAAAAGAAATTGAGAAAACAAAAGCTCTTAATCTTAGATTTGCTAAAGGATATGCAACTTTAGATGAAATTATCAAAGTGCAGCGTTCTCCTCTAATCAAGACAGGTCTCAGATATTTTGAAGAAAAGTCTCAAGCACAAAAGCAAGCACAGAAGCCATCCACCTCCAAAAGTTATCTTGATGCAGCAAGGAGAAGTGAACATGTTGACAATCGATAGCAAAAGCATAATGCAGATTACCAGGTAAATCAAGGACCATTTATTTCAAGAATGAACAAACATTACCAAGTAAATGGGGGGCAATCTACTTCAAGGATGAATAGAAGCTTCAATCAACCACAGGTAAATCATTCTCAATTTGGCTCAAGAATGGATGTCAATAGAAACTACAATCAATTGGTTGGTAGGTTTGATAACCGCAGGAATTTCTTCAATGGCCAATGTTTCTCTTGTCATAACTTTGGTCATAAAGCTGCTCAATGTGTTGCCTACAAGACCATCATGACTAGAGAAGCTCAAAAACAAAGGAGTATGACTGGGATCATGAAAAGAACCTACAATAACTTTTCTGCTCTTGAAAATGAAATAGAATGTTCTATTTGTAACAACTTCGGTCATGAAGATTCTGAATGTAGGAGTAGGTTTTGGCAAACAAATTAGAAGGAGCAAGTTTCATTGAGTCCCAAAACATGGAAAAAGAAAGAGTTGCAACCAGAAAAATGTGGTATAGCCTTATATGTGGAAGGACAGGAAAATCAATGGTACATTGGCAGTGGATGCTCGAAACATATGACAGGTGATAAAGAAAAACTTCAGTCATATATTGCCTTAGAAAAAGAAAAGAACGTCTCATTTGGAAATGACAACCCTACATTCATAAAAGTTAAAGGTTCTGTTCGTTTGAAAGAGAAGGTCAAAGCTGGAAATGTTATATATGTTGATGGCTTAAAGCATAATCTATTGAGTTTTAGTCAAATGTGCGATCAAGGAACTGAGGTAATATTTCGATCAAATGGATGTATTTTTCGTGAGCTTGATATAGGAAAAACAGTAATCAAAGGCATAAGAACTCCGAATAATTTATACATATTCAAAGAAGGAAAACAACAATGCTATCTAGGCAAGAATGATGAACACTGGCTATGGCACATAAAGATTGGGGCATCTTAGCTTCTCTCAGATAAGGAAAGCATGCAAATATCATACGGTTCATTATCTTCCAGACATTAGAGTTCCAGACAATACAATATGCAAATCATGTCAGTTTGATAAACAAACTAGAACTAATTTCCCTGAAAAGGAAGGATCAGCTAGCAGGTCACTTGAACTTGTCCATACTGATATATGTGGTCCAAATAGGAAGAGGTCACCTCGAGGAGAAGAGTACTTCATATTGTTCATTGACTACTTTTCATGGATGTGTTGGATAGGACACATGAAGCATAAAGATGAAGCTTTCAAAAAGTTCCAATCTTTCAAAGCCTTGGTTAAAAACAAATTAGATCATAGAATCAAATGCCTTAGATCTGATTAAGGAGGGAAATTTACCTCAGATGAATTTTTCGATTTTTGTGAAGAACATGGAATAAGAAGGGAATTCTCTACTGCAAGGACTCCTCAGTAAAATAGAGTAGTGGAAAGGATGAATAGAACGGTTCGACAAATGGCTCGTGCTATGCTTGATGAATTAGGAACTCCTGCAACCTTCTGGGGTGAAGCCGCATTTGCTGCAGTTACTATTCTTAACAAGACAAACATTCGAGTAAACAACACTCAGACTCCTCATGAAATATTTCAAAATCTTTGGAAGCAAATGCTACATCAAAAGGACTGATGAAAACCTAGGCAAATTTGAACCTAGAGCAGATGAAGGCATTCTCCTTGGTTACTCTCCCCACAACAAAGCATATAAGTGTTACAATAAAAGACTTGGAATTTTTTTTGAGAGTATTGATGTAGTGGTTGATGAAGAAGGAAACACTCCTAGGCAAGTAAAATCTGAAGAGTTTGAAGATGATGATGAGGACTTTTCTTCAACATCAAATCAGAATCATGATGAAGAAGAAACCCATGAGGCACCAGAAGAACAAATAAGGATATAAGAAAAGACTCCATCCAGGTATTTTTGGGGCAGAAAGAGGCAGGTGTACAAATAAGAAGAACCATTTCAGAAGCTTCAAGCTATCTAGCATTGCTCTCCTCCACCGAACCACAAAATGTAAAAGAGGCATGCAAAGATGAATGCTGGGTCAAGACCATGGAGGAAGAACTTGAATAGATTGAAAATAATAACACTTGGGAGTTGGTTCCTAGACCAAAAGATAAGAATGTCATAGGGACAAAATGTATTTTCAAAAATAAGTTGAATGAAAATGGAGATGTGGTTAGAAACAAGGCAAGACTTGTTTGTAAAGGATATGCGCAACAACAAGGTATAGAATTTGAAGAAACTTTTGCACCAGTTGCTAGACGTGAGGCCATAAGAATGTTCCTTGCCCTCTCTAGCTTTCAGAAGTTCAAAGTATTTTAGATGGATGTGATATCTGCCTTTCTGAATGGAGACTTGGATGAAGAAGTATACATTGAGCAACCATATGGGTTTATCCTTGGAAATGATCCAAAACTTGTATGCAGACTCAAAAAGGCTCTTTATGGCCTTAAACAGGCTCCAAGGGCTTGGTATTATCGATTGGAAAATAACCTTCATCAACAAGGTTTTTCAAAAGGATCAACAGATAGCAATCTATATATAAAAATTGACAATGATAAATTGCTAATACTTGCTGTGTATGTTGATGATATCATTTTTGGTAGCAATGAGGAAGGCATGAGTCAAAACTTTGCCTTGGTAATGCAAAAAGAATTTGAAATGTCTCTGCTTGGTGAGCTCACATATTTTCTTGGTTTACAAGTCCAACAAAACAAAGACGATATTTTTCTATCACAAACAAAGTATCTCAAGCAACTCTTGAAGAAATATGGGATGGAGGATTCAAAACCAGTATGTACCCCTATGGTAACAGGATGCAGCCTCAGCACAAATGATGAATTAGCAGCTGTACATCAACCATCCTATAGATCAATGGTTGGTAGTCTACTCTATCTAATAGGTACTCGACCAGACATTATGCATGCAGTAGGGATAGTTGGAAGGTTTCATGCAAATCCAAAATAAACTCATCTTCAGGAAATTAAGAGAATTTTCAAATATCTTCAAGGAACTCAAAAATATGGCTTATGGTATCCTAGAGGTACAGATCTCACACTTCATGCATATACAGATGCAGATTGGGCAGGAAGCGTGGATGACAGGAAAAACACTAATGGTGGTGCATTCTTCATGGGTCCTAGATTAGTATCTTGGTTCAGTAAGAAACAAAGTTCCATTGCATTATCTATAGCTAAAGCAGAATATGTAGCTGCTACATCTTGCTATAGACAATTCCTTTGGATGATGCAAACATTACAAGATCTTCAAATCACTTGTACTCCACCTATTTCCATTTTTTGTGATAATACAAGTGCAATCAGTATTTCAAAGAATCCTGTCATGCATTCAAAAACTAAGAACATACATATAAAGTATAATTTTCTCCAGGAACAAGTGCTTGAACAAAAGGTCAAATTGGAGTATGTTCCATCTAAGGAACAAGTTGCTGATATACTCACCAAACCACTGCCCAGGGAGACATTTGAATACCTTAGACAGAAGCTGGGGGTATTTGATGCATCGTCTTACTATTGAATCTTGTCTGTTTTCAGAGATTAATGGTTGTACGTGAGTTTCAGGTGGGTAATCCACGTACATACGCCGGTTTCTGCGGGTACAACCTCGTATATGCTGGTTTGAAGAAAAGTAGTGGGGCTAGACTCAAGATGAAAAGAGTATGTTATGGGTCTAACAGAAATAATCTTGCACAGGTTCAGGGGGAGCATATATTCTTCTAATAATGCATTGCTGGCATTATCTTAGAAGATCTTGGTTCAATTTCACAGTTGTTGGTCTCAGGAGGAGCAGGTGCAGAGCGAAATCGTGATTGCTGGTCTGAATGATGCTGCTGATGTTGGTTGTTGACAACTATCTTAGTCTTGCTGTAGATATTTCATCTTTATGTCATGTATTTCTTTTCTTATCAAGGTCATGTAACGTCCTATCTTGGTTTCCCCACTATGCCTGGGATGAATCAAGTAATGTTCTTGTCTTTATCATGTGTAAATTATTGGAGTATCCCCACTTGATTGGGTAAATGAGTCAATTCCCACTTGGTTGGGAGATGGATGTATGTATGAGTCTTTAGTGGTATGAAGGTCATTTATAGTGAATAAAGTCGTGTTTCTCTTGTAGAACATCTTCTTGCAGATCTTGCCTACAATCAAGGGGAGCTTGGATAGCGCAGAAAAACAAAGAATTCAACATGTCCTCAGGGGGAGCATAACCCTTTGCCCTTGATATCAAAGGGGGAGGATGATTTTGAGTGACTTGGGGTTGCCATCAAGTCCAAAGGGGGAGATTGTTGGCATTATGACACAAGTTTGGCTTTATGGCACAAGTGTTGTCCTTGATGGCAATTCACTCAAATGGAAAATCACAGCTTAGGCACTCAGAATGGAAGAAAATAAGGTATATGCAGGTTCCTCTCAACAAAGTCGCGTATACACGCGGGATTAGATATCAAAAGACGCGTATGCGTATGCACACACTTTCATGCACGAAAAAGTGCGTACATGTGGGAAAGCTTATTGTTTGGTCCATGGTATTTAATCCGACATATTTGAACCTATGGTTTTGGTCCTTGGTATTGCATCCAAAGTGTTGAACCAAAGTATTGGGTCCCTAGTATTGAATCTATAATAGTTTTGGACCATGGTTTGAGTAAGGCCTAAGACTACAAAAAGGGAAGGAGATCATTTGGCAAGGACATCGACTAAGTGTTGAATATCTTAAGAAGAGCAAGATTTGGAATACTGGTGACTGGTGTATGGTGCATTGCTGGATCTAAACCAAGGAGGAACATGAACGCTAAAAGATGGATAAGTTCTATTGATGGATCAAGATTTTATGGCTTGAATAATAGTATCTTTGTAATCTTTGATCTGTTATAATTGGCGCATGATTAGATCTATAAATATGATAATCTGGGTATAACTGATGTCTGATTAAGTAAAAGAGTAAATTATCTTTTATAGATTTATACGCAGGTTCAGCATGGCATATGCGTGTATACACGCAGGTTTAGCAACTGAAGAAAGCATATACGCTGGTTGGAATTGATACAGCTGCGTATGTACGCAGGTTTCTGCATAGTGAAGTAGCGTACATTTCATGAAATATGCTTTAGCTGTTTCTATTTATTGCTGCAGCGTTTTGGGTTCAGAATTGGTGCCTGGCTACTGTTACTGTTTTCTGGTTACAGCATTCTGAGAAGTGTTTGGTTGATTCTATATTGGGTTGTATAAAGGAGATTGATTGTTGCAAATATACTTGATGTATGATTGATGTTATTCATGGATCTAGTCTGAAAATGTATGAAACATGGTCCCTGGAAGAAAAGAGAAGGTTGTAGCCTTCTGCAGGTAGTAGCTTGCGTACTAGTACCTCAGCTAGTACAAGAGCTAAAGGGGGTTGTAGCTCACTTCCAGGTGAAGCTAGAGAATTAGAGAAGGTTGTAGCCTTCTGCGGGTAGCAGCCTACGTACTGGTAGAAGACTGCACCAGTACATAGTCATTGTAAAAAGAAGTTTCTAATTGAAAGAAGATAGATACAAATTGCAGGAGTTGGTTTTCACCCACATTGGGTTTCCACCTTATATCTTGTGTTCTTGTGTGTGACTATTATTTTTCTATTCCTGGTTAATTTTTATATGGTTCTGACATCATCATTTGAAGAATAATTAAATTATAAGTTATACGCTAGTTTTCTTAACTGAAGTTGCATATATATGCTAGTTTCTCTAACCTAAGTAGCATATACAAATCTGTGTATGAATTGAAAAATAATTGACCTGATAATACTGATTCACACCCCCCCCCTCAGTATTATTTCCAACAACATTAGCTTATTATGTTTTAGGTATACATTTGTGACACGTAAAATAAATTCAATACACATCAGATACATTGAAAGAGATAATATAACCATAAGAAATAAATGAAGATAATCTATCTATATATATATATATATATATATATATATTTGAAGTTTGTTTTTACAAATTTTGTGCCAAGACACATATGGCAACACAACTTGTCATATCAAAATATAAATGCAGTCAAAATATGGCTATAAGCCTCCTAGTAGACTAACCATAGTTCTGATGGTAGCATGCCACTACGTGAGCTACATTGCACAGAAGCTGAATGATACGGCCAGGATCACCCATAATATGTCACTGCAATCTCATAGGAAGCTCATCGACCCTATTCTTATCTATGTCATGGGTCAACCCTTCCTTGTGATGCTCAACCTATGCAAGGGTCTTAGCCACATTGAGATCCTGTAGTACCTCTCGTCCTGCTGTACCAACCTGTACTATTGTTGGAGCCTGTTGTGGGTATATTACATGATGAATATAAGAAGAACCCATAGTCTGAACAAGTCCAAAATATGCATGTGTAAAAATAAATATTTTAGTCCTAGATACATGAAAAATCACAAAAAATTTGCAAAACTTAAAATCCAAAAATGATCAAAATGTTCCTTTTTTTACCTCTTGCACCCGATCACTTTCCATTAGGAAGCATGAGATCTGGGTCTTTACAAAAATCCATCCCTACATACAAATAGTCCTCTATCATAATGATTTTCATGTGCAACCATTTGAAGAAGACTAGTGTGAAACTCATCGATGATGGACCTACGTGTCTAGACATGAGATCCACCCACCTCCGCATCTATGGGACTCTTGGATCTGTGAGCTCGAGCGAGATATGTTATGGCCTAAGCAATAGAATCCACTCTAAAGAAAAATAAATCAAGATCCAACCATAGCCAAATTTATTTAATCGTCCATGTTTTTCCTTGGTTAGCTGTTACTTCATGTTTACCAATACTCCCTCACTCTAGTTGAATATTGTTGGCTCCATACACTTTAGAGCTTACTACATATGAGACTTATTGGCCACATGTAGAGTTGCACTAACAACCAATTTGGAAATGATAAGAAATATTGTTCTTAGAGGAAAACACGCCACATCCTTGATGTCAATTTTCCCATCTTTAGTCGGTTGGGATCTCAATCTACAACGTGCACTGATTTAATCCTTGATTCTCTCCACCACTCCTCGAATCAGATAAAGATATGGGGGCACCTCACCTTGATAGAACTTCCAAGAAGTATATATATTTCACCTATATTTCAAGCATATGTGTACCAAGTCTGAATGATTGTGCTTGAACATACCGTGAATGGACAAGATACCTAAATAATTCCATGTGTTGCCTCATACCAAGAAGCCAAAATAATTTCAAGAGCCCACAATCTCTTAAAGCTTGGATAGTGGCAAGACCATTAGCTACAATTAAATATCATTCATCATGTTCTATTTCCCTCTAAATTAAATCCATTTTTTTTTCCAACAGACACCTGGAACATCACAAGAAGGATCATTAGGATAAGCTTCATGCAAAAAATTGGGGAAGTTTTAGGAAAACAAGAATTTTTTTTTGGGAATTGCACTCAGCGCACCCTCGTAAGGGTAGAAAATGAATTATAGAACCCTACTCAGTGAATTTTCTTCTTGTTTAGTGCTCCTTTTAACTTGCTGGGGGTGCATTGGACCTAGTGTTAGAAATTAGAGCCCTAGGGCCCTAAAAAACTAAAACAAATTGCTTGAAATGACAAAATTGATGCATGAAAAAGAAGAGGAAGGTTATAGCTCCTACATGGAAGTGACTATACTCGAAATGATCGAGTGGATTGGTTGTAATCAATTGCAGAAGATTGTGGGAAAACAATCAGAACTCACTCTTCAAGAGGAAAAATGTGGAACGGTAAAAATGAATTAACTTTCTCCTATTTTATGGTCATTTTCATCATTATTTTGTTAGTATTTTAATGTTTTGACCTAAATGTGATTCAGTTTTATCATGAAACATGAATTTTTAATCTTTTGGTGGTGTTTTGAGCAGGTTGACAACTATTTAACGGATTTGATGATGTCTAAATTGAAACAAATCATTTTGACCGTAGAGCACACTTTTATCACCTTTTAAAGCTATGTAAACCTACAAAAAATGAAACCCATTGGAGTCCTCTTTCAACTCTTTTCAGACTCCCAAAATATGGAAAAATTGCTGAGCACTTGTCTTTCAAACTTGTTAAAGTAAATGAAAAGACATATACTCAACATAAGTTTAACCCTTTTCTAGACTAAGCTAGGCTATCTATGAAAAATGAATACCTTAGTTAAACATGGCTAAGAGGTTATCCTAAGTATTGTTTTCTACCTTTTTTGGCCTCAAGAGACTATCTGTGAAAAATAACCTTTGGATTTTTCTTTTTTCGCCTCTTTTTCAAACTATCTAAACATGAAAAAGGAGTCGAGATAGACCTTTGATGCACTCATAAAAGCATCAAACAATGATGGGCTCATCAAACATGACGGAATTGAACCACTCCTTCTCAGGGTTTGTTAAAAATACTTGGACAGATTCATCTGAAGGATGAAATTACAGATCAAGCATATGTTATCCTCCTCAAGCTTGTTAAAAAATAAATAGGTACTCACCAAAATGGTTGGGGAAATTTGGAAACCAGGGTACTCCATCTATTAATGGTAGCGAGTCGCTCTTGAACATGAAACTATTCCACTTCATCTCTATGGCTATTGGGTTGTGAAATATGCTTGTATTTTGGTTCATCACACCATTTCAAAGCCTTCGTTTTCAATTTTGGGTCAATGATGCCAACCCCATTCAGTGTCACCAATATGTTCAAGAGGATTTATTCAGTTGATATCTGCTACGATACTCTTAATCCTTCATTCCATGTCTTCCATTCCTAAACTAGTTCCATATTGCAACATTATGTGTCAAATCATGGTACCCATTTCGTGTGATTGATGGGGGATACATCTAGGCCCTCTTATGATGGGTCACTTCTTGTCAACATCAACTAATTATCTAGGAAGTTGAATCAGAGACTCTTCCTTTAGTACCTTGGGACTTGTATACATCAATGACAAGTTCCCTTGCTCTTGGAGATCTGTTTACTTCATTGGCCTTCGACCGAAATTTTTTGTGAGGTGTTCGACTTCATTCCATTCATTCAGACCATACATATTGTACTTTTGTACCTTGAGAGAAATTAACATCATCGGTGGTTTATCTCACATCCGTTAACGACTTACATCATTTTCCATAATCAGATGGTGTATACCATGTTCTACTTCGACTCCTTTATTCAGATGGTTAGAATCGTACATTAAATGATCGAGTGAATGAGATAAAATACCTCGAATCTAGTTCCATCCATCCAGGCTATGCTTTCAGGGTTAATGTAATATTATAAAGCATGATTGCTATGATCATAAAAAATCTCATATAATCATGGATCAACACTTTGTCATCAGTGGACACAAATTTTTGATCATTGTACATGTAATGTTAGCTTATGTGTTGAGCATGGGTATGCCTCCCTCAAAAAATATATCATGATGAAATTTTTAGAAGGTAAAACACTTCAGTCATCAATCACTATTTCTAACTTTTTGCTTTAGGGGGAATATGTTATAGGCCACTTTGTCTCATTTGGTCAATAGGCCCACAAACCGGATCAATCAACATCTGTGAACACCTTTTCATTATCCCTACTGTTATAACCGTATTTTCCACTCCATTATAGTGAGAGAAACCCAATATTAACTTACCTCAGTTGTTTGGATAAAATGCATCCCTTTTTATCTTTTCTTTTAATTATGTGAGATTTATCCCATGATAAAAGGGAGGAATTACATGATTGAGTTATTTCTCAGAATTAATTTTCCAAAATATTATAATTATGAGATAATAATTATTCCATAATTGAGATAATTGAGAAAAAGCTCATAATTGTGAAAAAGGTTTCTAGAGTTTGTTATTCCCAAGGAGACCAACTTGACCCACTTGTGTATGAGTTGGCTAGGGGTTCGTTATTGTAGAAGTTTCCTAACTTCTGAAGCCCCTAGGTATTTAGATACACTCTCTTGTAGGATAGAATGAGCCTATATAATCTCATTAAGAGGAAAGGGAGAAAGGGGAGGTATCTAAACTATAGCGCGAGACCTTTTCTATATTGGGAGAGGAGACCATACTACAAGATGGATGAGAGGATATTATTTATTGAAGGTATACATTTGATGTACTTTCATTTATATAGTTAATACAAATCTATGTTCCTTATCTTTATATCAGTTTTGCATCAATTTATATGTGTGATTTCTAGATGTTTTGAGTTGACGATCTTCTACGGAAGATCACTTGCTTTCTTTGTTTGGTTTTGTTTGCGTGCAAGATTTGGATCGAGAGTGGATGAAAGAGATCACTTGATTGTAGCACAAGGATTATGCATCATACCCAAAACCCTTCACCAACCTGTGAGGAGGTAAGGTACTTGCTCATACTATGTATCATTATAAATTGCATCGAAACTGCATGCATGACCATCTGGATTGGGGATCATTATTATATTGTATTAGATATTCCCTTTTGCTGTTTGGTGATCTCAATCAGGATGCTATCATGGATAAATAACTCCTTTCATAATTAAATGCAACACCTACACAAATCCCTAAGCATGAATCTCCCAAATGCCCATGTTTCTGTGTTTGATTGTCTCAAATTAGTGATTTTAAGGCCTAGTGCAACCTGGAACATTAGGGACCTATGTTCAGAAATAGGTTGCTTCATTCTGCACTAACATTGATCAAGAACAAGTTGTACCTTTCTAGGGTACGCTAATTCTAGAAATTCAGGAAAATTAAAAAGAATCCCGAAGCTTCCACTTCCAGAAGCTTCTAGGAGTTGTTTCAACCATTTACCTAGGAGAAGAACTTCGAATCTTATCTGATCCTACCTTGGAGATTTCACCTATTATCCCTTGATCTCATCCTTCCATCTCAAGTGGATCTCAAGCCTAGATTGGTAAATGGAAAAGAATCCAAAACTACCACATTCTCCTATAAATTTAGAGCCATATACAACATCAAGGTTGGCTTTTGGAGATTGATCATGCCCTCATGCTGCTTAGTTGAATCTAGGAGAGTCATCATATTCATGCATTAGGGTGACATTGAGGTCTTCTTTGTGACAAGGACAAGTCAAATTGGGGAGATCTTTGCAATATCAACTACCATTCTTGGTTGTAAACTCTCTCCTATTCGTATTAATACAAAGAGTATATCATTTTCCTATATGTGTTATGTTATGTTTTCATTCATGTATTTCAATGCTTTCCAAATCCATTAAATAAAGTATTTGGATAATGCTACATAGATGTCATAGATATTTGGATTTTTATGATTGTATGTGTAGGTTCTAATTATATTAATCAGAGTTACGATTAGAGCTTACAAGCTGAGAGGATAGTAAATAGTGAAACATATTCCAAGTAAGCCTCTTTGTATTCTTCAATTTCTCTAAGGGAAATTTTATATTCTTTTCTGTATGTTGTTCTAGACGAGTCCACTAGGTCTAGGGAAGATACTTCTGTCTGTAGTCATAAATTCCATATAACACTTGCCTTCTAGGTTTTTATATCTATACAAAATTGTGCCCTTTTCCAAATTTTAAGGCCTATGGTGTTAAGTCCTCTATGGAAGCTAATACCTAGTCATATTCTTGATCCAACATGGAGGGCTCATAGAGTTTCATATTCTCCACATGCACTACTATTTAAATGCACAAGTATAAGTGTAAATTGAGTATGTAGGCATTCCATCACACCTTTTCTAATATATTGAAAGGACTGTATGGCAGAGCCTTGATCTTCTTACTAGGACCTTGGAGTCTTTCCTTGTTCAACTATAACTAAAATACATCTCTCACTCTAAATGGATTCTCTATTTTATATTGATAATTCATGGAATTATATTTTTCATGTGATTTCTTCATTCTCTCTTGTATAATTAATTGTCTTAATAGTTGTGATGCAGGAGCATCAAGACCTTTTTCTCCATTTGTAAATATGGGGTGTGATAATATTAATTTGTAAATATGGGGTGTGATGATTTTTAATATTTATTAATTAATTTGAATTAAATAGGGAGAAGGTGAGGATTTATGTAAAATATCCTTTTATTAATAAAAGGATATGAGGAAATTTAATAAATTGAAGGATTTTAGGGATAAAAACCTATCCTTTAGGGATTTTGACAAATTTAGGGGTTTGTTGAGGATTTTAAGAGATTGAGAATTTAATTAAATGATTTTTTTTTTTTTAAATTGTATAAATGGGAGGGCTTTTTGTGAGAAAAGGACATTAGAGATGGTGAGAGAGGTTGATTGAGAACAGGCTTGATCAGCAAGGCTGTAAGCCTTCAACAGTTTGTAAAAGGGCCATAGATTGTATATCTGGCCATGGATATAATTGTTGTGTGAATATTTATTTTATGTGAATACAAGTATGATTTGCATGTACATGATTGTGGTTAATGAATTCTGAGATAGCGTGAATAGTTTTTATTCTCCACTTTATTATTTGACTGAACTGCGGATATTATTTCCCACGCTTAATAAACTGGGATTGTGTTGAACAATGCGATTGTTTTCTTGATAGTGAGGGTGCTCTGTAGGCCTTTGTAATCCGCATGCACATTTACAGTATATTAATTACCGACATCGTTTCCATAAAACATTGTGACTCCTGGAAGAGCCGCGTTTTCTATATAGTAACGCCGGTCCATTGTGTGCGTAGGTGTAATAATCATTTGAAGTTGTATTATTTATATGTCTGCGGTTGTTGTGCCGTGGCAGGTTTATAACAGTTGACAGACATATATATATCACCAGCACCAGTGCCAGAGATATGTATGCAGCTTGTGAAAGTGTAACGCTATAGGATATAGCGAAATTATTTTAATCCAAAGCAGCGTAACAAGTTCTGGAGTTGTGCGTTGTGGGAAGATACGCATCAATTGTGAATTCTGTTACATTTTAAGTGATGACAGAGCGTTGCACCTACCCAGACTATGGCGGAGGAGCATATGGAGAAAAGCCATATCTGTATGCGGTGATATATCAGTTAACAAATTAAGGAAGCGCTGTTGAGATTAATAGTATGAGGTTATAAAGGAAGCGACGTGGTTGTATCAAAGGTAAAGCCATAACCATCTCGATTGGGAGCGCCAAAGATTGATATATAGCAGTTATATGTATCGGCCGAACTCGCAAGGTGAGCAGAGTCATACCTTTAACCTCGGCCATGAATCGTTGACATAGTCAAGCTAGTTCATAACTATCGCAAAGGGAGAAGATACAACATATAGTAACGTGGATGTATATATATATATATATATCGTGTATAGACGGAATATTGCTGATAAGCGACTGAAGGTTTAAGGTAAGGCGCACTCATTAATAGTGCTCAGCAATATATTTTGAGGCCGGTTATGAAAATGTCTGAAGTATTTTAATGAATGGATTGAATCAATATGTACAAGATTATGGCTTGAACCCTATGATTGAATTGTCTCCGCTTTCAAGTGATAAATTGTGAATTGACTAGAAATTGAAGGATAAGTTTTTGCATAATAGTAGAGGATTTCCTGTGGATGGAATGTCTTAAATGGAGATTTGATTAGAAAGTAATGAGATGTATTTTGTCATGTAAAAATACATGGAGGATCCTGGTAGATGATTCTGGTGATGCTAGCAACGCATGTTAAAACACATAGTTTTCATAGCATTGAATCCGCCAAGCATAAGGCAACTCTAAGTTTGAACAATTTATTGAATTGACAACGGTTTTTATAAATTATCTGTAATGGTACACTGTCGTGTGCTGAATGCATGGATGATGGGATGATCCTGGTAGCTGCGGCCTAGGAGTAGCCTGGGCTGCGTCAATTTTGGTATCAGAGCTTGGCTCTGTTGAAATGAAGAATGTTTATTTGAAGGTTTGTTGAACTGAATGTATAATGAAGATCAGATTTTAAATCTGAAATGCAGTATATACAATTGCAAGTGAACAGAATGCAGGCAAAGGAGATCAGATTCTAATCTGACAGTCAAGCAACCAGAATGCAGCTGAATGAAGGATGAATCGTGCAGGTATTGGGTTGTTCAATTTTGAAGGGTTTTACTGACAAGAGACAGATTAAGGATTGATGGTTGAAGCATCCGAGGAGGTGAATAGAATGGCAGATCGTTGCAGATGGTACAACGCTGGAATGAAGTTCATTCCTGGTCACAGATGCAAATATCCAGGTATGAAATTCAGATACAATTGTCTGAATAAGGCGCACATATAGATTGCCATTTTAAAATCCGAACAATGTTATTAATTTGCAATGAATTGGAGTTCCATTATGAGGATGGTATTAAAAGTAGTGGCATGAAATGTTTGTAAAAAAAAACCAAGGGCGCATTGGTTGATTTTGATTGTATTAAAAATCCATGTTAATTGGGAAGTGAGTTAAATGCATTCTTAATGAGAAGCATTGGGGCTTTAAAATAGAACAATGAAACTGATGGTTTTTTTTAAAATAGTCTTTATAAGACGTGAACAAGGGATTTTTAATGCTATTGAACATGTTGAAAAGAAGATGGTTGGGTTGTGGGTTTTGAACCATTTGTTGAGGATAGTTTCTGCGAATTATTTTGATCTGAAGTTTGCCGGATAAAGCCAGAAGATTGTGTTAACACCCAGGTTGTTCTCTTTGACTCCCAAGAGAATACGGCCGGGGTAACCACTGACCAATCTTTGGGCTGCAGCTTCTAGCCTAGCTGCAGTCAGAGAGGGCTCTCTCTATAAGGTTTTGTCACTGCTTTCAGTGAAGGTTTTAGGCTACTTATGGAGTGAATGTTCTGTTTGTTTTCCGTGTTTGGTTGGGAGGATGCTTCTGTTTTCCTTAAAGTATATCAACAGGTAAGATTAAGCCGTTGGGTAATGGGGTCTAGGACTGTTTCCTCTTGACATCTTGATTTTGGTGAGGGGAAAAAGCTACAGGGCCTGTGTGCATTTCATAAAACAAACTGTAAATAGGTAGCATGAGGTGAAGACAACCTGCAAAGAGCAGTTAAGAATTCTTTGCTTCAGCTGAATATTACAAGGAGGCTTGTGATTTAGGAGCAATTGCTTGAATTCCTAAAACAACAATACACAGTGAACAATACACAGTAATGATATGGTTATTAAAGGTAGCAGTTAAGAATTACGCTTTAAACACCTTATCAGAAAAAAACATATAAGATAGTTTTGATTGAGCTCAGGGTAGTCAATGACTAAGTCCTGAAACTATTCTTTTTCATTACTAACTAGAGTTTCAGACGTATAGAAAATATGAGAAACATATGGAATAACATGAAACACAGGTGAAATAAAGAGCCATGAGAAAATTTATTGAGCCATGTAATGAACAGGAATCCTGCCACTTTGAGCCACACACCATCACCAGATCAAGAGACAAACATCTTTGAAGAAATCCCACTGCCTTTGTATTAAACTGTCTGAAGGATTACAATATCAGATTTACAGAGAAGATATCAGGAGAATTTCTTACATCCGGAGTCCAACCCTTCTAAAAAAACGCGAGGGTCAATATATAGAGTTCACATACAAAAATATCTCAGGAATGAAAATCATCTGAGAAGAAAATATCTCTTACACTTGTACAGAGAAAGTAGATGAGAAGTTATTACAAGTGTAAATGTTCCTTAAAAGCTATTAACTCCTGTTAAAATAACCTTTTGACCTTTGAGTACTGCGGAATTAACTGCGCGGCTTTTTCATAAATGAAGCATTGAAGTGCTTTGTTACTTCTGATTTTCTATATCTTTCTTGGCCTTGCCACCTATACCTGCTGATGCTGCTGTTGATGCCGAGTACCTGTGCTGAGTTGGCTCAGCATTTTTATGCTTGCTGACATGGCTTTGTTCACCTGTAGATGCAATGTGGACTGTACTGCTGCAAAAAGTTTTGCTTGCTCAGCCTTGGTTCAAAAGTAGCTGTATCAGGTCCTGCCAAGTATTTGGAGGAGGAAGTTGGTGCCTCAAAATTGACCCTATGGTCTCATCTGCTTCTGTGTATTTATAGAAATCGGGAGGCTTATCAAATAAATGTGCTACCTCATTTTTAATAAAAAATAAATTATCTAATTTATTAAAAAGAGCTTGTCCTGTTAATGGGCCTGCTGTGGATGATCCAGGAGCCTCAGCAATCTGCATGGCTGAAAAGTGCTTATTCTTTTGATGTACTTCTCATAAGAGAGAAGCTTTCCTGATTCTTCCAAGCTAGGAAGCCCTTTGTCCTGCAGGGCCATGAACCTATTCTGGAACTTGTGTATATCTGCTTGCATATCATGGACCTTCCTGTCCAGGGTCTGAATTAGGTTTCTCATTGTTGTAGTTCTTTTGATTAAGGAAATGGTTTCAGTTCTATTAGAAATTCCCATTCTTATTAGCTGAGAACCAGTCCTATAGTTAAGGACCTCAATCATCTTGGGGGCAAGGTCGGCCATGTCTCCTAGAGCATTTCTTGCTCTGTACAGTTCTTTCTTTGCCTTGCCAATTAGTCCTATCTGCTCATATATAGCTTCAATGTACTCCCATTGGTTGGTGATTGATTGTCCAATGGTAGTCCATATCACTTGCTTGACTTCTGCTGTCACCTTCTCAAAATTGAGCTGCTTTTCCAGCTCTGCAATTGTCTTTTTTAGGGCTTTTACTTCCCTCTCCCTCTCAGCCACGTTCTGCTTAGACTTATCATATTTTTCCTCTATTTTTGCTAAGCTTTCCTTGGCCTTATTGAGTTCTGTCATTTGAGCTTCCAGCACCTGGAGTTCTTGTCTTAACTTCTGCATATCCAGGCTCTCGGCCTGCTCTGTTGGTGGTGCTGTAGTGGCTGGCTCTGTTGTAGCTGCTTTTGTTGTGGCTGGAGCTGTTTCTGCTGGAGTTGTTTTTGCTGCCTGCTGTGGAGGGATGTCCTCTTTAGGGGTCTCTTCTAGGTTTATTTTCTCTGTGGGTGGTTTAGAAGATTGCCCTTGTTCTCCCCTCTGTATAGTTGCTTCTAAGGTATTCTCTGTATCCTGCAGTTTTTGTTGGGTGTCCACCAGTTCCTTGTACAAGTTCATAAGCAGTGCAATGATATCCTTATCTCTTCTTTGTTGGGCTACTTCATCTGTTTGCGGATGTATGGTTGGTGGGATCTTCATCTTTTTCTTGATTGCAGCTACATCTGCGTCCCTTAGTTTAAGGACCTCCTGAATGGCCTTAACATCATTGGGATCATGCCCAAATTCTATGATAATGTCTTCCAGTGCCTTGATTCTGTTGTCCTTGGCTTGAGAGGATGCCCTCTCCAACTCAAGCTGTGCTGCTGTGTTGTTCAAACTATTCTGCAGCCTATAATTTACCAAGGTCTTGTCTGCCAGGGTGGCATAGACCATCTCACCCGTTTGCTTGTGAAGCTCGATCTGGTCCATAGGGTGGATGTCTTTTGCAAGGAATTCTAAGTTTGTCTTTATGTAGTCTGCAGTTGTTTGAGGTCGCTGCTCAGTGGGAGTAAAATGACTCTGAGTCAATTTAGCTTCTTGTACATCATAGGCAGCCATAAGCCTATGTTGATTTGATGGAGCCATGTTTAATAGATAATTGTATAGCTTGATTTTGAGTGGCTCACTCCTCCTCTTAGCATCCTTGAAGAAGTCTTTGATGCCTGCAGTTCTGCTTTTATCTTGCCCTGAGGAGCTGACTTCCCCAAGTGTTGTCCTGTCCTGCTCTTGCTGTATTGAGCTGGCAGAGGCCTCAAAGCTTTGTATTTCCTCTTCTCCAAATGGATTTATCCTTTGCCTTTTTTCTGAACCTTCTGTGAGAGGGGTCTCCCTCTCCCTTTTCCTGCTGATATCCTCCCTTAGAGGGGTTTGGAGGATTGAAGGGTCAACCCTAGAATCTTGTCTAGGAGGCGCCATGCTGGTTGTTTTCTCTTGGGTGGCTGCCTGGCCTTCCCCTTTTTGCTGTTCCTGATCCTGTTGATCAGTTTCTTGGTGATTTTGTTGCTGTTGCTCCTGCTGGCCCTGTTGGCCCTCTTGATGCTGCTCCTGCCGGCCCTCTGTTTCTTCCATTACCTTGCCCTTTCCTTTGTCCTGCCCTTGCTTTGAAGCTTGCGCTGCCCCTTCTTGTGTTGCAAATGAGGAAGCTGGCGCTGTTGTTTGAGGACTGGGTAGGGTAGGCACCTAAGAAGGACACTCCAAGTCAGCCATTTTCAATAAATGTCTTGTAGCCCTGTCATTTAGCTCTTCTTGGGTCAGGGGCTCTATCAAGGTGTTTTTCTGCCATTTTGGCTGGTTTGCATGTCTTGTTATGAGGATCATGTTATGATGCTCATAACTAGATAGTTTGTATTTCAATCTCCTCTTGGATATAAATCCATTGGGGTCATATGGTTTCCATAAGAAGCTTTGCGTTAGGCCTAAGCCATACAACATTTTCTCTGCCTCCTTCCATCCTTCTCTTTTGTTTAAAACCAAATGCCCGAGCTGGTTTTTAATTTTAAGCTGTGCTTTCCTGCCCCTTCCTGAAAAATGGACTAGATCGACATAGGCAAACTGTCTGAAATACTCCAGGGCAAAGAGCCTCATAGGCACAAACCTGGGCAGCCTGAATGGTCTTAGCTCACAACCATATATTTTGATCACTGTGTGATGCTGGTAAAAATACCAGTCCCCTATGCTGTAAGAAGTGGATAGTTGCAGTATCCTCTTCATTTCCTCAGTGAGTCTTGGAGGAGGCTCTGTCATAAGCAGGGACATGGCTGGATGGATGAATAAATCTATAAACTCACAGTATGTGTAGGGTGAGCCTCTATGGAAGATTGAGCTCCAGTATACAACTGATCTTGGGTTTCCTGCTGCATCGTTTCTTTTGATTTCAAAGGAGAATTTGTCATATTGGTGATATAGGATAAGATGATAGATGTATGAGGTGTATCTGAACATCCTCTTTCTGGGTAAGTGCAGGAACTGCTCATGTATTTTGTCTGAGATGTATGTGGCATAGTTGTAGCAGATGGGGGTCTTCCCTGGGGCAAACCTTAACATCATGACTAGTACAGTTTCTTCTATATACTCCGTTGATTTGTATCCCAGAATTGAGCTTACCATATGGGCTAGGTCTAGTCCAAGTTGATTTAAATATCCATCAAAGATAGGAGGATGCAATACTGTGTCTGATTTGCTAACAAACAGTTGGTTGAACCTTAGAATCTCTGCCTCTGTAAGTGTTTTGCTCCCTTGGTTGATTAAGTCCAGCAGGGATAAGGGAACCATTGTCTTGTTAGTCTTGAACTGAACCATATCCCTGATGGCTTGAGGGGTGGTATAGAATACAACTTCACCCTTGGGATTGACTACAACTCTCTGTGATGGCTCATATTGACTGGCACAAAGATAGATTAGGTCAGGGAATTGCCTGACCAGAGGCATTTTAAAAGTTGGCAAGGCAGACTCCCAGATGCCTAAGATATCTGTTCCCTCTCTGTGTTTGGCCCTGAACTCATTTAGCAATTGAAGATGTGGGGTGCATCCTTGCCTGGAGTCTTCTGAGATCTGATAATCTAGATCTGCCAGGTCCTGCCAGTCCAGCTCTCTCTGAGGAGCATTTAGAGGAGTGACATTGAGTATTTCGGGGGTCTCCATGTTTTATAGAAGTAATCTCTGAAATGTCGCCTTAAAACAGTGAATTCTGATGGGGACCAAGATTGACAGGGATGGTGTACAGTCAGGATGACAATGCTGAGTCCTTTTGGGCAGGGTTTTTAGTAGCAGGAAGACCTCCCTTGTCAGTTTTGGGAATTGAGCAGGAGACCACGATTGCGCGACTCAGGGTAGGTTTTAGCAGAAAAGTGCAGTTCCCAGAGGCTTCCACCGCTAAGTTTTAGCTCTAAGTAGTCAAATTGGGCAGAGTGCAGTTGGTTTACCGGTGCAATTTTGAATTCAATGGTTTTTTAAGGTGGTTTTTACAGAAAATTTACAAAAAACCAGTTCACAGGGGGACGAGGCCGAAATACCTGGTAAACAGTGGTTTGGACTGAAGAATGTAGCTGGTTTTGCGTGCTGGGTGCGTTGAAAATGGTTGCAGGTTGGCTGGTGGCGCAGGCGTCGTAAAATTACATGCAGAGAGCTTCAACAGTATTTCGCGGAAAATATGAAAAATAGTGAAAATTGGCGAAAATATGGCTTTTTGGCCTTTTTGGCGCGCTTTATGGATGACGTCATCATGGGGGCCCAGGTTGGGTGACGTCATCATGACGTCACCGGGTGACGTGGCGGTCAACGGTAGGTCCACGGGGGCGGTGAGGTGGCGGCCAGGTGGGCGAATGAGGAACGAGGCGGGAGGAACTGGCGGTGACGTGCACGGCAGCGGGGCGCGAACGTGGACGGGACAGGTGTTGCAATATCGGAAGGGGCCCTGTACGTCGGACGGACTGTCAGACATTGCTCCGATGCAATCGTAGAGTGACGCGTGCCCCTGGCCTGATGCTGGCCTGACGTAAGCGTCTGACAGATATCGGAAGGTATCTGTCAGACGCATAAGGCCTTCCGATATTGATGTAGGCCGTGGATCTGAGGGCGGGCGATCGGACGGTCGTCGGGCGCCCAACTTGCGCGGACGGTAGCAGCTCCTTGGTTAATGTGCGGACGTCGGGGCCGCCCGAAATGATCATCCGCCGTAGATCTGAAACCGGGGCGATCGGACGGTCATCGGGCAGGCAACCTGCACGGACAATAGGGACCAGCGGGCGGGCAATAAACAATAATTTTTCCTTTGCAGACGTGGACGGCGGGACCCTCCGTGTGCTATTTGTTCCTTTTGGCGAATTTTCACTGGTTTTTATTACAAAAATATTTTGGGCTGCCAACTTTAGAAAAAGGGGTTTTCATGCATTTTTGGGCGTAAATGTTGGTAAAGGCGGAAACTATAGGAAACGGGGCTTAAAACAGGTTTTATGAAATATAAAGGGCAAATAACACCCCGACCTTAGGATAAGGCGGGGGAAGGGTGATTTTACAATGTTTTCCGCCCCTTTGGTGATTTTTATGGGTTTTTCAAAGGTTTTTCAAGGTAAAATGGCACTTTGGGTAGGGAAACTGGTTTGAGGTGGAGCAAAAGGTGAGTCATGGGTTCTTGCCCTTGACCAGGTTGTCAAATCATAGTCCCAGGGAGAAAATATTATGCTATAGTGCCCGGGGAGGGTATTATGCATTGTGGGCGTTTATACACCATGATGTTATAATACTAGGATAAAGGGGGTTAGGGAGCTAAGTATAGAGTTAGTTGGTTAATATGGAGGGAACATGTGAGTGAGGGCTATTTCAACCAAGTTTTCTTTGAAAATAACTTGAAATCAGGAGTAGTTCAAAATGAAAAGATTTTTGCACAAGAAATGTGGCTTCTTAAAGCTATAAGAATGTAAAACATTTGAATTTCTTTGCTTTGTGCAACTTGGGGAAAGGGTGTTAGTGATGAGTGATGTACAAATGAGAAACAAGGGAGTTAGTCATGCTCCAGAGTGCTACTCTTCCTGTAGATGTTTCAGCAATTTTGATTTTGAAAGGGACACCATTTCTGCAACCCCATCTACCTACCCAACTAGATTTCCTAGCATTTTTTGTTCCTTCTTGGAGGGTGCACTTGGACTTGCAAACCCTTTAAATGCCTTTTCTTTTCATTGGCCTTTTTTTTTGGTTTCATTTCCTATCTAATACAACCCTTATTCCTTCCAAGGTCCCAGATTAAGCAGTTGGGAACCTTAGCTTCTCTACCTAGCTACTGATCTGCCAAGATTAAACAGTTTGGACAGATTTCATTCTCTATTCTACAACATGGAAATTGAAAACATGGCATGATCCAGATTAGACTGTTGGACCACCCATCAAAATTGAGTTCTTATCAAAACTGATACAGACATTGCCTTCTTGGGAAAATATGGGATCTTTGCATTAATCAAAGCAGAGCATATTTGGATCTTTGATATCCAATCATGAAATATGAAACCTATTGGTATAGGTATCCAACAGATTGGAAGAGAGGATCAGATTTTAAAATCTGATTGACAGTGAAATTTCACAGAGGAAGCATAAAGATTTGCCGGAACAGATTTGCAGAAGTAATCTGAAGTGGTGAGGTTTTGAAGGTAACGGAAGTGCAGGTGAATGGAAGGACAAGATCAGACGAGATCTTGGAGGTAAGATGATATGTTTTTTTGAAGAATAGAATATTGTAGTCTTTGCATTGAAATATTATTGCAACTAACAGATAAAGGAAGCTGGTGAAAGTTTCTAGGTGAAACATAGAGGTGGCAGAACCTTGAGGAAATCCAATAGAGATTGGATAAGGAAGACAGTTGTGAACAGGGAGATGAGTTGAAGCCAGGAAGAGCAAAGAGAAGTGCTCAAAGGAGGTTCTAGAGATAGAGAACCAATTGCTTGCCAAAAGACCGAGTGAGGAGGGCTTGGTGAGGTAAGTGGCAGCAAGGTAGGACTTGCTGCTGAAGAGGCTTTAGTAAAACTCATAGAGATGGAAAGGATGATGATTAGTGACAGTCGTCACAAAGGTTCTGAAATAAACCACAACAGAGGACAAAAGGAGAAGGATGCCAAGGCAATTGACATACAGAGATAGTTAAGCAAAGAGGAATATGAGAGGGAGAAGGCTGAGATAACAGTTCAGCTTGAGGTGTTAATGGAGATGTTGCAGAGAAATAAGGAAGACCATAAGCGTGGTTATGTCATGAGAAAGAAGTTGAGGTGGCAGAGACTACAAGAGAAGTGGAATCATCAGGTAAATTTGCATTTGATAAAGGAACTAAGGGAACTTGAACAGGTTATGGATACCAGGCAGAGGATAGAGAAGCTTGAAACAGTTGAGCTACAACAAAAGGAAGATGTTGAAGGAGATGCTGAAATTTCTATATGCTACCCAGAGAGTGGACCATTACTTTTTGAAAGTGATGAAGAACTGGAGGAGTTGAATCATATGAATGATTCGAAGCAGCCCGAAGATTTGATGACTGAAGCCTTAAACAAGACCGTAAGGTCTTGTGATTTTAAAACTAATGATTTGTGTGTGATTGCAGGTTTGGAAGAAGAAGAAGAACATCTACTGAAGGATGTTAAGGAAGATTTAGCAGAAGAAAGACCATGTGAGGAAATGGAAGGTCGTGTAAAATTTCCAAAGTCCACTCCAAGTAAAATCATTGAGTTATATAGAGAAATGGACTTTCAAAGGAGGAAATTGGAAGAACAGAGGATGAATGTCCAGGATAGATTGCTGAAGAAGGATGACAAAGCGATTGTCATAAATGATAATCAGGAAGAAATTGCAGAAGGTGAGCAAAGGAATGTTGCATAGGGAAAGGAAGATTGGGAGGCCGCAACATTCATGTTGAAAGCTAGAGAAACATGTGAGGCAACATTTATAGTAGCAGCAGCAGAAAAGGAGCAATCAAGGGATGGAAACAATCAGAAAATAGAGGACATAATCGACAAAGAAATTGAGTTGATAAGGAGGATAATGGTAAAAACATCCCAGAGAAAGACAACCGAAAGAAAGAAAAGGAACGACAACAAGAGAATGACAATGAAGGATTGCAAGAGCAGAGCAGGTGGAGCACTACAACAAAAAATATGGAAACCTGGAAGACAACAGCAGATGACAACAACAGTGAAGCAATCAACAAGCACGGAAGGATTACAAAATAAAATTTGGGATCCAGGAGGAGATATCCAGACTTATGACCAGGTGGTCATGAATTTTCTTACATGGGGAGTCTGATGCAGGAGCATCAAGACCTTTTTCTCCATTTGTAAATATGGGGTGTGATAATATTAATTTGTAAATATGGGGTGTGATGATTTTAAATATTTTATTAATTAATTTGAATTAAATAGGAGAAGGTGAGGATTTATGTAAATATCCTTTTATTAATAAAAGGATATGAGGAAATTTAATAAATTGAAGGATTTTAGGGATAAAAACCTATCCTTTAGGGATGTTGAGAAATTTAGGGGTTTGTTGAGGATTTTAAGAGATTGAGCATTTAATTAAATGATTTTTTTTAAATTGTATAAATAGGAGGGCTTTTTGTGAGAAAAGGACATTATAGATGGTGAGAGAGGTTGATTGAGAACAGGCTTGATCAGCAAGGCTGTAAGCCTTCAGCAGTTTGTAAAAGGGCCATAGATTGTATATCTGGCCATGGATATAATTGTTGTGTGAATATTTATTTTATGTGAATACAAGTATGATTTGCATGTACATGATTGTGGTTAATGAATTCTGAGATAGCGTGAATAGATTTTATTCTCCGCTTTATTATTTGACTGAACTGCGGATATTGTTTCCCACGCTTAATAAACTGGGATTGTGTTGAACAATGCGATTGTTTTCTTGATAGTGAGGGTGCTCTGCAGGCCTTTGTAATCTGCATGCACATTTACAGTATATTAATTACCGACATCGTTTCCATAAAACACTGTGACTCCTGGAAGAGCCGCGTTTTCTATATAGTAACGCCGGTCCATTGTGTGCGTAGGTGTAATAATCATTTAAAGTTGTATTATTTATATGTCTGCGGTTGTTGTGCCATGGCAGGTTTATAACAGTTGACGGACATATATATATCACCAGCACCAGTGCCAGAGATATGTATGCGGCTTGTGAAAGTGTAACGCTATAGGATATAGCGAAATTATTTTAATCCAAAGCAGCGTAACAAGTTCTGGAGTTGTGCGTTGTGGGTAGATACACATCAATTGTGAATTCTGTTACATTTTAAGTGATGACAGAGCATTGCGCCTACCCAGACTATGGCGGAGGAGCGTATGGAGAAAAGCCGTATCTGTATGCGATGATATATCAGTTAACAAATTAAAGAAGCGCTGCTGAGATTAATTGTATGAGGTTATAAAGGAAGCGGCGTGGTTGTATCGAAGGTAAAGCCAAAACCATCTCGATTGGGAGCGCCAGAGATTGATATATAGCAGTTATATGTATCGGCCGAACCCGCAAGGTGAGCAGAGTCATACCTTTAACCTCGGCCATGAAGCGTTGACATAGTCAAGCCAGTTCATAACTGTCGCAAAGGGGGAAGATACAACATATATATATATTATATATATATATATTATATATAATATATAATATATATATATAGATATATATCGTTTATAGACGAAATATTTCTGATAAGCGAATGAAGGTTTAAGGTAAGGCGCACTCATTAATAGTGCTCAACAATATATTTTGAGGCCGGTTATGAAAATGTCTGAAGTATTTTAATGAATGGATTGAATCAATATGTATAAGATTATGGCTTGAACCCTATGATTGAATTGTCTCCGCTTTAAGTGATAAATTGTGAATTGACTAGAAATTGAAGGATAAGTTTTTGCATAATAGTAGAGGATTTCCTGTGGATGGAATGTCTTAAATGGAGATTTGATTAGAAAGTAATGAGATGTATTTTGTCATGTACAAATACATGGAGGATCCTGGTAGATGCTTCTGGTGATGCTAGCAACGGATAGTTTTCATAGCATTGAATCCACCAAGCATAAGGCAACTCTATGTTTGAATAGTTTATTGAATTGACAATGGTTTTTATAAATTATTTGTAATGGTACACTGTCGTGTGCTGAATGCATGGTTTGTATGCATGGATGATGGGATGATCCTAGTAGCTGCGGCCTAGGAGTGGCCTGGGCTGTGTCAAGTTGGTTTTGATCTCAATAGTTATCTTGTGAGGTCTTCCCTAACTCCTTACTATCCATATACAACACCCAAGAGTGAAGGTGGAAAATATCAAAAGAAAGTTTCAATAGATGACTTCGTAGTAGAAGTGTGGACTAATATGTTGTAAGAGTGATGTATATAGATCATATTTTCAATTCCAGGTCTTTAGATGCATTTGATTGTAACCCCTTCAAATATATAGCAAAGTCCTATTGAGTAATTTTGTTTTCTCATTTATCTATGGATGAAATGTTTTATATCTCTTCAACTTAATTCCACATTCTCCCACAATGTAGTCCAAAATGCATATCTAGTAGGGACTATCTGAGATGATGCTGTCATGCGGAAAGAGTTATTTTTGTGGACAAACCTAACCTCCCTAGGAGTCTAAGACTCTCTAGTGACAAACAAGACAAACAAGAGCAATC